>FIZT01023810.1:0-14969 GCA_900065295.1 Paracoccus marginatus | reverse complement strand
TAACCCTTTAGCTGCCTGAGGTATTTTGCATTGGATTCTAACTATGTACCTGTCACCCACCGGTGGGTGACACGCATTTTGCACGAACTGCCATGGCACCCACCGGTGGGTGACACTAAGGGGTTCACAAACAATCGGATTTTTCTAGGAAAAATAGCACGTTGCGATCTGTAATTTGTTATGTAGACTGCCGAATATACTACTTTTATAGTCTTAGAGTATTACAGCTTCACCACCTCACCTACTCCTTAAATCTGAATCAACATGAAAAGAATGGAATTTTTCAAGATTGATGGAGCTTTCTTCAACATCACTTTGTGACCCTCTAACGCTAATTTCTTCCACATCAAGAAGGTTATAGTCGGAGTAAGAATCCGAAATTGACATATTGATTTCTATGACTGTTCAAGTTCAACATGAAATATTTTGTTACTGCCCACGGACGTAATACACTAATCTGGACTCTTCACTAAACGTAGTATGAGGATGACGAAGCGTGCCGAGACGCGACGCAAGGGAGAGCCGCCCAGGGAGGTAAATTGCATTTAACTGCGTTGAAATCTCGTTCTGCTATAGCCCCGCCCAGGGAGGTATTTTTGCATTGCGCTTATGCTCCTCTCAGCCCCGCGTCTCGGCACGCTTGTTTTACCCTCAGTGAAGAGTCCAGATTAGTGTATTACGTCCGTGAAAGTCAATTAGAACGAACGAGAGAAGCAGGAACGAGAGAAAAATTTTGTTGTTCTTGCATCCCTGGTCGGGTGCGGGTCAAAGGGAAGGGACACGCAAAAAAACACGAAACAACAGATTTTGATCATGTTATTGAAATTTTTTTCGAAGGCGTAATTTATTATTACTAATTATTATGGCTTTGATGAAAAATTTAATGCATAATCTTTTGCAAAGGTGAGCTCTGCTATTTACCGAGCGCAAATCAATATAGTAGAATGATGAGTGTGTACTCTCACAATTGAGTTTCTGAATCCAAAAATGTTTACGAAATTTCGATGTACCTACGTGCGTGTATGTATATGTCGGTATAATGTAGTTGAATGCATGTGCGAAGAGCGAAGCAAAAGTGTTGGTGAAACTTGTTGTGTTTTGTTATTTGTTAATGTACATTGGGCAAAGGTGAAATGAAATTATAATGTGCCTATTTCTGACATGGTAATAATTTTTCATTTGTAAGTATGAGTTGAAAGTTGAAATTGCTGCTGTTCCTGATTGCATTCTGCTAACTTCAAATTCAACACAGGTAAGGATGCTTAATGGTACCTGTAGGTATGAAATTTTTGATGCCTATGAAAATGTAAATTTGTTTATGATTTGTTTGTTTCAGAGAGCTTGATATTGTTTGCTATGTGTTTTTTAAAACCATCGCATTGAAGCTCACACATATCTGCTATTTTATGCACATTTTTTAACACGAGTGAAACATTCAGTTTATCTGAAAACACTGCTACATATTTATGATACAACAACTAAGTATCCTACGTGGTTGAAAATGTTGAGTCAGTCGCCGTCAAAATATAACAACGAAGAACATGCCGCTCCGCTACTGCTGAATTCTCGATTGTGTAAGACAATTTTTATAAGTCATTTTTATAATGGTACCTATATGTATACTTCAATTAATTCTAATGAAAAATATCATTAATTTTTAGCCAGCAAGGCATCATCTGTGATTGATGATGATACCTTACAGATCAACTGCCTCCGTGAAGCCTCCAGCAATTTGGAAATATTTGCTGCCGAATTTATTGGGACAATGTTATTACTTTTTTTTGGCTGTTTAGGTCTTTTTTCAAATGCTTCCCAATTCGATATTTTGGCACCTATGCAAGGAGGAATAGTATTTGGTTTTGTAGTCGGATCTATTATAGTTGTAAGTAGCTTATTTTAAATTTATGAACGTGCTTTTTTTGTGATATCCATGAGTAGGTAGGTAGTAAGGTACCATTATAATTTAAGTGCAATACAATGTATTTGTATTTGAAATATGACTATATGATATCTTTTAGTGCATTGGACATATCAGCGAGGCTCATTTGAATCCTGTTGTTACATTATGTTCGTATTTATTAGAAAGAACCTCCATGAAGACTGCTTTTGTTTATTTCTTAGCAGAATTACTTGGAAGCCTCTCAGGATTTTGGCTTCTTAAAGTAACGTAACCTATTGCTTATCAAAATTCAAAAATGAACAGTTACCTGCACTAATGAGAAAAACGTTTTTTTTTTCTTCTCAGGAAACAGTACCTCAAAAATTATTCAGTACTTATGCCAACAATTCTAGCGGATTTTGCACTACAGTTCTGCATTCTACGATTAGCGCATATCAAGGTTTTCTAATCGAATTTTTAGGTACTTCATTTTTAATTTTAATTGTCTGTAGTGCTTGGGATCCACGAAATCGTGCTAACACAGACACCATTCCGATTAAATTCGGCTTATTCATTGCAGCAGCGGCTATTACAATGGTAAGGTTACATTGGTGGGATATTCCAAAAAGAATTGCGGTGTTATATCTACTAACGTAAGTTGATTTTGAAATTTATTTGCACAGGGGCCATTTACTGGGTGTGGAATGAATCCCACTAGATCTTTCGCTCCCGCAGTAATAAATAAGCAATGGACCAATCATTGGGTACGAATCAAAATTATTTTTAGTGCAAGTTTCGTTTTCTTTGAAATATCTGTAGGTATTTTCATTCGTAATCATGTTTTCAGGTCTATTGGTTGGCTCCTATATCCGCTTGTGTCATCACAACATTATTTTATAAGCATTGCTTAATGAGAAGTACTTCGTTGAGCAGAAAGCATGATATACATCAGCCACAGCGTTGTTCGTAACGGGAGAATAATTTATTGATTGAATTGACTGAAGTTTAGAAAATGATTATTCTGAGTTCAACGTATTTTTGAATATGGGTCGGTTACCGGTTTTCACTGTTCTGTAATTTTTTTTGCAAACTGTTTTTTATTTTTTTAAAATATTAATTCTTTTATTGTTTGATCTTATGTCAAATGTGTGATTATGCTCTTACTTGTTAAAACTCAATGATAAGTATGAAATAATACTCAAACGTTACTCGTGTATTGAAACAACTGACTCACAATCATTCACAACATAAAGTAAACTAAGAAGATGCATAGTAAACATTTCACAAACAAATTAATGATAGGTGAGTTATAAAAAACATGAAAATGGTCGATTAAAACGATAATAAAAAGATCCTGATGTAGAATTACAAAAACTGAATGATCAATGTTTCTATAATTAGAACGAGACTCAGTTCATTTTCTGAACGAAGAGCTGTTCAGATACAGAAATCGAACTTCATCAGCAAAATTTTTGTACAAGATATGACTTTTAGTTTGGCAGTGCGGTATAACACCACTACTGGACGTAAATTTCATATTACACAATTCGCAGAAAGCAATTTTAGATGACTTATTTATCTCATAAAAGTAAGGTTCTTCGAGGTTCACTATCTTGCGAGCTAAATTTTTCCATCCAATATGATACTCTTCAGTCGTATGCTTATTTCGGTTTTGTTTGGTTTCAACGCAACGACACAATACGCAATAAACAGACTTTCCTTTCGCGAAAATTAAATCATCGTTAAACTCAACTTGTTTCCTGGAAGTTGACTGAGGTTTAGAGAAAAAGTCTGCGCGGAGTTTCTTATGAGTTTTGGAATTACAGTGATTCAACAGATCATTTTGATCGGTGCAGGCCTTATCACACAAGTAGCATTCAACAACGAAAGTGTTTCCTTCTATCCACTTCAAAAAGAAATCATCTTGTCTAAGTGTATTCACGCACTTTCGAGATAATTTTACATTAGCGTTTGATGGAGGAAACGCTTGAGTTACAGTTTGTCCAGTAGGTTTGAAATCGCTTTCTTTCTCATTCGAAGTGCCTATTTTGCTCAAAAGGTTTAAGGCTTCGATGTGCGTCTTGGTGAGCTCATGTTCCGCAAGAGATTTCTCCGCATCATTCTGAATTATCTCAAATTCTTCGTCGCATATATCACAAACACCAGTCAAATTCGATAACTGAGCATTACTCTGTAGGTTGTTTTCAGTTTGTTCATCTTTCGCCGCTTCACCATTGAGAGAACGAAACATCAAAGAGAAAATCTCGTAAAACACTTGACTCGGAATGGAATTCTTGAAAACGGAATTATCTTTCCATAAGCTAAAGATTCTAGAAAAGTTATCAACAAATAGCATTGGTAACTTCAATTCAGTCTCTGGTAAAGTATCAAGTGTACTATAACCACACTTTAACCGCTTTTCAAACGCATCAAGTTCGTTTTGGATAGTTTCCAGGGCGCTCCTATCTATTGATTTGACGGTCTCGGAGGAATCTTCTTTTTTATCGATAGAGACATCATTTATCGAGGACCGATCGTCTGGAACGGATCTTGTCTTCGTAAGACTTGACAGTATCGCGATGGTGTTCAACATGTTTTATAGAATATTTCAAACCAAATTAAAAGTACCAACTTCACAACTGATTGAACTGTCACACACTGCAAAACGTTAATAGCTCAGAAGACTGTCCAGTCATAATTAAATTAGCTTTTCTTTGATTTCACGAACCGGTAAAATAAAACTTCCAATTTCACTGTGATGTGTTAATTCTTCAAACTCAAAGTGTTATCAGGATTTTTTGCAAATTTTGCTCTTGATTTTCAAAAGATTGCCCGGCATGTTGATTCAACACGCAACAGTTGAACCTGCGCGTTGACGCATTGAGTTGTCCACAATTTTCATAAACATCACTCGGCCAAGGATCGAATGAAGGGACCATGTTTTTAAAAATCGTCGAATTCTGCGTTATTTTTTTATTATCAGTGTTCAATTCAATTTCAATGTCGATTGAGGCGTAGGATTTGTGCGGTAAAATGAGTGTTTTTAGTGTCCTGTGCCTGTGATTCAATTAAATTGGATCATTTCAGCATGAATAACAGTAAGAAGATTCAAAACCACAAGCTTTCAACAGACGCCCGGTGTGATGCTATCGGTAACCCAGATCCTATTTCAAATTTACGTCCCATCAAATTTTATATTCCTGAAAAAGAAACTGAACTAGAAAAATTATATCGTATCGAAAGACATAAGCTTCACGAATGGAATCACGAGTTTTGGACTAAACATAATTGCACGTTTCGTAAAGTGAGTATAATATTTTGTTCACTTGAGTTAATCATTAATTCTATCACACTTATATTTTCGACTATCTTGTTCGTAGGAAAAAGAAGAGTTTTACAAAAAACACGTGACTGAAAATAGTAAATTCAATCAATCGGATAAGATTTCGGTTTTCTATAAAGACTTTTTGGATCGAAATTGGAGAACGCACTACTGCTACAACATGGAGTGGTATAAAAGAAATATCTACTTATCGTCTTTAGCATTTAGAGTTAATATTAGTCGACTTCTTAGATACTGTAAATTTTAAAACGGTCTTGAAAAGTCAGTCGATATTATTTTTTGAAAGTTGTTATTGTTGAATTTGTTGATGGGCGTATAGTTTCTGTTATGATATGTCGCCAATGAAATAGCTTATTAGTTGGGTAGATACTTATTGCAATTTTATCAGAAAAACTGAAAAAAAAAACCTGAAAAATAAATATATCTATAAATAATCATAAAAAAGTATAATTTTTCTTCCAAATTTTACTAAAGGTCAATTATTGTTATGGTATTCTAGCAACACGTAGTAATGGTTAATTTTTGTTCATTGAGCCGCAGTTCCAACCACTTCTCTTGATTCGGAACGTACATCTCAGGAGGCATCAAAGTTTCAGGCACATTTTCAAGCTCTTTGGTTTTTGAATTTTCTAAAAATAAGTCGAACAATTTAGTTGGTCGAATTCAACACGGTTGTGAAGGGATTTGCGGTTGTGGACCATTCATACCTATTTGAAAAATATCTTGTTCGCTACCCATCACTATTGATTCCCCTGGGTGCCTTAGTAATAAACGACCTACGCCTTCGCATCTTCTCAAAATTTCATCTGATGTTAAAAATGACTGAATTTCATTATTAATCGTAATTTTTTCTTTTATCCATACCGGTATTGCTCCAAAATCCATAAGTAGCTGAATGGCTCCCCATTTGCTATGATAAATTGAATAAAATCTTTCTCAATAAATAAATCATTACTCATTGATGACTACTACAATGTCATCAAGTACCTGAATTTAATACGAAAATTATAGATATGGTCTAGCCATGCTTCGCATAATATTTCCAAAATCAGTTTTGACACAGGTTTCTGAACTGGCAATGGTAAATTTTGCGAAGCCAACAGAACCGGTTTCAGAATTTCGTCTGAAAAAAAAGAATCAAAATAATATAATGAATCATTCATTTGTCAAGTTTTTTAAAAATTATTTTTCTCTACCAAAACGTACCTAAATATTTTTCTACATAATCACTAGCTATTTTTGGCGCACATTCGTTTTGTTGTTGCCAGTACAGTTCCGGCGGAAAACATATCTTCAAGTAAGCTAAACTGGTAATCTTGCAAACAGAAGCTAAAATTTTTAAACTGCGATGGGGTACTTCCTGTTTGTAAAAATTGTACATTTTTTTTTATAAATGAGCTATTTTTTAATGAGAAAATTAATCGGGATTGGATATGTTTTTACGTGTAATTTTTCAATGTTCACATTCACTTCAGAAACCAACTTGGCTTTCATTTTTGAACACACAACGAAATGAGAATTTTCGTGATCTAATGAAATAACATTCTGCGTCAACTGGCGAAAGAGTAGAAAATTATAGATCACTTTCTACAAAAATTGTTCAACTGTTGCTTCGTAATTAAGTACGGGTACCTACTTTCAATAGGCTGAGTGCGTATAATGATGCGTTTACATCAACGTGGGTAACCCTAAAAAATTGTTCCATATTCCAACAATTTGTTAAATATTTTGCTCTCCCCATCGCCCATAGTCTGACTGAATGTATGGTATGATCTAATCTGTGCAGTAAAGGAATTTGTTCTACCAAAGGTAAATTCTCCAAGTCTTGTTGGGTCCAGTTAGAACCTTCGCAGCTGTTCGTCAAGAATACTACATCGTAAAGCATGTCAGAAAATAGATGACCTGTCTTAGTTCCCTGAAAACAAAATGTCAGATTTAGTTGTAATATTTTATTCTTACATGAGTGATCATTTCATATTTTGAAAAGCAAGCTGCTAATAGGTATAGTAGGTGCTTGGAACATAATAATTATACTCCCAAATATTGAGAAAATTACCAAACCGATGTTTTGAAAATCATGTCTGGAATGTTGATTATTCGCATATATCAGAGACTGAGTAAATAATTCATCCCACGACGTAGATGTTATAAAACAACATAGGCAGTCTAGTAAACCGTATATTGTGGGCTGAACAGTTATGTGCATATTTTCTAAACAAGAAAGGCATTTCAAAATTCGAATTAGTACCATGGAAGTTGTTTCTAATGATGGACTGTAAAACTATGTATTTCTTCACCTGTGGAAAAATATTGTTTCAACCATGCATTGAATTTTTGAGAAATCAGTTGATTCTTTTTTCCCAACCCGAAATCCGTCCACCATAATAACATATGCTCTCCAACTATTCCTATGTTTTGCCACAATATTTGTTCGTAAATCTTCACCAATTTTTGTTTTACTTTCGAGCATATTTTTACACAACCTGATTGAAAATTCATTAAATGTAGGTACGGGTATTTGCGTAGTGTGTATCTACAATGCAATGAAGGGGGAAAAAAACAATTTCGAACCTGTTCGTTTGGAAACTGCTAATTCTTGCTCAGTCAGTAGTTCATGAGGATTTGTACTGATTATTGTTGCAAATAATACATCTAGTCTTTTGCGTTCTGATGCTATAAAAGTTGCTGTGGCAATATCTTGAGTTGGTTTTTTATCGCTGTTTTTAGAACGAATACTTGTCGCCGATGTGTTTCTCGGAGGAGAATCATATTGAGTAAGAGTCCTAAAAATGTTCGTGATAAGTAAGTATAAGGTACCTAGATATTTTCAAACTTTTATTTACTCTCTCATACTTGAGCAATTGATCAATAAAATTTGGATCTAACTCGTTTTCCTAAAATTTGAATTCATCAATGTTTTACTTTTATCGATAATTTATTCACCAGTTTAAGCAAGTCAGGGACCGACACCCCATCCGATTCCTAACGACAACAATGCGGTAGGCAATAGATTGTTAGTTGGAGTGATATGGGGGGAGGGGGGTCGTAATAATTATGGCGTTACGTATGACAAAATTTCACGTGGTTTGTGAATAATTTTGTGAATGTGATGTGAAATTTAAAATTAAGAGTATACTTCATTATTTTATGTATTTAAAAATTACTTGTAAATAAGAATGCTTGTGTTGTCTGATTCGTGCTGAACATCTTCATCGTCGTTTTTTGAAATATTATCTTCTTCGACATCGGTCAAATCGGAGGTAAGAGAATTAATTTTATCTATATCATTATATTTCATTATTAAGAACTTTATAAGTACGTAAGCGCATTCTTCTGTTCTATCATGGGCTACAATCTTCAAACAGAAAATTAATTACATTTCATTTGTATAATATCTGCGCATCCTATGGCATCCTAAGAACAGATTTCTGTTCAGGTCTCACCTTCAGTATCCGAGGAATGGTCAATTTTTTTCTGCTTTCTTGATTTAGTATCGAAGACTTCGCCGTATGATTCATGTCTTTGCTAATTACTCCATAAGTAACTATTAGACTATTATAGAAAGTTATAAGCCTAAAATATTTAAGATGCGGTTGGGTTATTCAATATTGAAAAATGGACGAATATTTTTTCCAAGCAAAAGTATAAAGTACTCACTTGAAAGATCGCTTACCTAATACACGTGACTAACGAATCGTCGGTATACAGTTTCAATAATTTGTGAACAATTTTTTTAATACTTGATAACAAAGCATCAAGCTGGAATACTATTCTTTGTATCCAAACTTCATAGCTGTACATTAGCAGCGAACAACTATCTTGTAAAGATGAATGTTGATGAAATTTCCCTTGTAATTGAGCTATTTGATTGTACAAATTGGTTACATTTTCTATCTCGGACGTGATTCGTAAAAGCACCTATAACACCGCAATCATCATTTTAATTTTATAATACTAACATCTGTGCGTATAGGGTCAAATTCGATCATTTTTTGAAGTGCGATCAGTTAAACTAGGTCTAATAAAGGTGGCGATTTGTATAGATTGGTCTTACTTCTGGTAGAAAATTATTCGACATTTCCGAATATAACAGAATTTTCACTGATGATAGAGAAATTTTGTACAGATTGCGACAGTCGTTGACAAAATCACGTATTTCCAATTCATGACTGTCTGAATTTTGCATATCCTTCATTTATCAATTTTCGAATAGAATTGTTGTTCATCCATTCAATAGGTTTCCTTTTTCGCGTACCTAATCTTATGTGTTAAAGATTCTCAAAACTTTCACGATGGGGAAAAAATCCATGTACGATTTCTTGAACATGCAGGCTTTATGAAAAATTACTTAATTGCAAATAGGTTGAAAGTAGTGAGATTTTATGCACATTATAAAATTGATCTAGGTAAAGAAAACATTATGCGGGCAACCATGCGCATTAAATTACTTTGTCAACTTGTGAACCTATCAAATGGAATACCAAGGGTATTCGTTCTAATCACCTGTTTCAAGGTAAGAGCTGCAAGTTCCTGGCACGATTTGGTCGATATCACTCTACCACACAATTTTCGTTTTCAGAGCGCGACTAAACGATACTTAGTTTTAATTTCAGCGCGTACCTGCCAAAACTGATTAGATACTAGTTGAAGAAATGAGATAATTTTATCCAAGAAGAATAATACCAAATTTGAAATTTTATTATTTATTAAAACCAAAAAATCTTCGATGCATATTGCTTAATGATTAATTTACAAGAAATCTTAACCGTATGAATTCACAGCCTGCTCTCAATTGATAGGATGTTGATTGGAAGAAAGTATACGTATCATTAAAGGGGTTCTTGCAGAGCCATGTTTCTAGAAAAAGTACCATCTTGAATAAACTTATTTTGTAATGTGTCTTGGGCAATACGTTCAAGGTCGTCCAAACTTAGTAAAGAAAACGAATCGTACATTTTCTGCAAATCATCAAAGTATTAGTTGAAAATCATCGTTTGTAATTTTATGGATTTTTCTAAATCATTTTTACGTACGCGCATGAAGATGCTCAAAATTTTTCTGGTATCCGTTTCGCTGCAATGGAGACGAACGATTTCGTACATTTTATTATATAGTGGGTGTTTTCTTTTCAATACGACTATCAGGTGGATTTTGCTGTTATTCTGAAGATGGCTGAAATGTTTGATTCTTTTTTCATCTGAAAAATCAGTTTAAGAAACAAACGATCACGTCAAAGTTACCATTATCCACATAGAAAAGTGTATCATAGATAATCTGGATGACTTATGTGAGTAATGTTGAGAATTTTGATATTGTACCTTTTAAAATTTGGCCTTCAAAAACAAGTTTCTGCGCTTCAATAGGTATTCTTAAATATTGAAAAATTTGTTGCTTGATGCTATTGATGGTGGTTTCAGGAGTAACCTGAAAAATGAAATGCAATAATTAAAATCATGTAAGGTGTGAACTATATTGCTCGATAGACTGATGAATATCAATTTGAACTGGGTGCAAAACAATCCTGAACATTGTTAGAAAATAACAACTCTGTTTGAAAAAAAACAACTTACCTGAATAACGTACGGTTCTCGTCCTAAAAGTTTGATTTGTAATTGCATGATTGTTTGAAACCGATGGACAAATAATGAAAATTGAATTTGATTTTTCGTCGAGTTTTAATTTCTCAAATTTACTGAAAATGAATTCTAAAAAATGCTCCAGTCTAAACTACATAACTTCAGAAATTTTCATTCTCTGAAAGCTTATCAATTTTTTGTTTACTTTTTTATCGCATCATGTTAACGCTAAAAATGTGATTAATAGCCACTGGCAAAAAAACCATAGCGTTATTTATCACCAAATGATAGACTTTTTTTACAGAGGCGTTTTAGAATTGAAGCTTTTTTCACTTTTTCTTTTTCTTTCGAATTCGACTTAATAAATATTTTTTTTGAAAGATTTGGTGAAAAGAAATTTTCACTATTGAATACGAATGCCTATTGGCGCATTAGTTGAAAGAATAATCTGGATCAGGTATGACGCTATACATATAATTGTAGAGAAAGAATATTTAATTGACTGTAAGGAACTTGAATGGTTCAATATTAGATGAAAAAAATTTCAAGGTGTCGTTTCTTCATTATTTTCTTCATTAAAAATTAAAAAGAAAAAAGAATTTTTACAAATCATTCATTGTGTTGAGTATTGGTCAATTTTTTGATGAAAAATTAGACAGACTCATATAATAAATTCCATTTAAATGGTCTAGTTTAATTTCTTTTTGAACTGTTTGCTACTTGGTTTCATTTTTTGGATGAAGATTTTCAATTTTTTGTACTACCTTCGTTGATAACTTTTTTTATAGAATATTTATCGAATAGAGATAGACGCCTAGGTAGGTACCTGCTGAGATTGAGTTTAATGGGTTGAAATTTCAGGCATTCGTTCGAATCGAAACTTTCGTTTTTCCCATATTATTTAGATAGGTACCAACTTTTCATGTTTTTCGTGTGATAATTATTATTTCTTAATGAATGCTGTGTAAACGATGATTTTTTGGTTTCAGGTTTGTTTAATAAATTAACTCAAGGCGAAAAGTGAATCCTGCGGTACTCAGTATGGCATCATACACACCAATTCGACGCAATGGCAAAGACGCAAGCGTTTTGTACGTATTTACAATTCTACTGCGTCAGGTTTTTCCAACGTGGGGTGGTTCGAATAACTTTAGCTTTTGCAGCAGTTTGCTCCACTCTCAATCAGCATTTAGCTTTTGTCATTTATACTACTGTATTGCTAGTGTTCAGCGTTCAACACAAAAGTTCCGCGATCTTTTTACATCGACTAAAACAGGTAAACTACCATGTTATTTCACTTTCTCACTTCGATGTTCATTTCATTACATCAACTTTGCAACATGAAATGCTTTATGCAATATTTTACAAGTTCCATTCTGTACAGCTGGCCATAATTGTATCAAATTCTCATTTTTCAAGCGATTTTATTTCATTATCCTGATGTAGGTAAGGAATGAATTTGCAAAATTGTTGAAGCCCAGTTGTACTGGCCCATTTGAAGATTTCTTTTTTTTTTCTTCAAAATTTTTGGACAATTTTCTACGTAAATGTACAAGTGTCAACAGCTTTTGAAATGATTGTCGTATTTTATTTTCAAGATTTTTGGACCATCTATACTTGATGCATAAATGAGATCATACGAGACAATTTACACGTTCCACTGACTAACCATTGTGCTAAAATTGAGTAGGTGTACCCATTTTAGTGTGGATAAAGAATGAGAGCTCACTAATTAATTGATAAAGTTCAGTTTGACGCCAGTAACAAAGGTTCTAATAGAAATTTCACCCATTTCTCCCGCTCGCTCCTCAAAAAAGAAGGCTCGAGGGACGAGGTACGCATTATTGAGAGCGATGTAAAACCTGCCAGAAAAAAAATGCTCTCCTGGCATTTCATTCAACAGCCTTCAGGCTTCAACTGGTTAAGTTTGGTAGACCTCGGCGGTTTTAATAACATGGGCATAGACAACGACGTTCATTCGTGACCTATCTATTGGCAGATTCGAATTGTAAATTCCAAATATACGCCCTAAATGGCACCTTCCGTTCAAAAAGTAGTGAGCTCCCTCCAAGTATTTGTCTAGAGTGAAATTCAGATGTGAATTGAACTGAAAGCTAAATTTTAAACACCGTGTACTTACCTAATGATGTAAAACGATTGAATTTCCTCGTGTATCAATTTAAGCGGATTACTTAGGTACTTATTACATATACGAGATGGGTTTATTTGACTCTGCTCCCTTTAATAATCGTTTGTGAAGTGCTAAATTACTCGCATAGATATATCTAGATAGGTACCTTCTTCCTTTTTTTTCTTTATTAGTCGTGAAGTAATAAGTAATTTTTTGAAACTCTGACATAATATTAAAGCGTACTTTATCGCAATAACTTAGCTCGTAACCGATTTGATATTTTGAGCGTCTGATTATTTTTCAATATTTCCATCTTGTTAAGACCACGAAGAAAAAGTTTTCTATGCACAATTTCTGTACACGGCGATAATATATGAAACCCTGGGGTATGATTGCCTTTGAAAAATCTTGACTAAAGAAATGCCTGTATCTCGGCCATAATAACAGATGTTTTCTCCGCAGTTCTAAATAAAAGTAACGCAATAAAAATAAATTTACACCTCTATGGATACATGTGCGGAAATTAAGACGGGAAACGATTTTATTTTGAAAACGAGGTCCTTTTTCTTTGCTCGGGGATTATTTCAAGTACCATTAAAGCATTAAATCTATCGATTTTCAGCTGTGAGAAATCTCTTCATGTTACACCCTGCGCCACCGAAAATGGCAAAATTCACATCTTCGCGTCTATTTAGTATAGTGGGAGTTTTACAAAACGTGTGCGTGTCTGGAAAGCAATAAATATTTGTTATTTTTGGGGCAAACTTCAGCGCAATTCTAGTTTACTATTGTTCCTTAAAAAAACATGAAATGATTCGAAAAATGGCCCTAGTAAAAATCGCGTGACTATTATTGGAACTACATGTACTGTACGTCGCGAGGTCTTTTTTTCTTCGCCTTTTAAGCAAGTCTAACACAGTATGATTTATTTTAGAGCCTGATTTTTTTTTTCCTTTTGTCTGTTTACGCCTCGCCTTCAACATCATCTCACAAGTACTTCTCGCTTCTCGTATACTGCTCACATGGTGAAAGAGTTGTTGTCGTTTCTCGCACATCGTAATGGCTAATGTAGGCTTATTTTTCTATTGTCAGCCTTGTTATTGCTACTTCTGCCGCAAGGAACGACGGACTCGTTTTTCCCGCAACGTAACTGTTTCGCCTTTTCGCTCACGTGTAATGTTTCAAATGCGGAGACGGCTCTAATCAACGTTGTTCGATCACACTTTTTTCCCTTTTTCTTCGCGAGGTCTTATTTATTACGTATATGGCCTGTTTTGACCCGAGTTTTTGCTGTCACGAGCGAGTTACGAAATGTATAATTTTGTAAATTTGAATTTTTTCGAATTCTGGATGACGGGTTTTTCTTCTTCGCGTAGGTACCTATATAGTGAAATTACTCGATGTTATAATATTTTGGAATAATATAACGGTAAAAATGTACATACGTCCTGCTAAATTATTAAAACTCGTACGCTTTTTTTGATTATTTATGTGAAATGTACTGGCAAAAGAGTAAAGCCTTCTATCTAGCGAGTATGCAACATATACGAGTCTTACGTTTGTACGAGTGCCTGATCTGCTGACCGAGGGGGGGGGGGAGGAGGAAAGATATGCTCTGTTGAATATTATTTTCGTTATGTTGCTTGATACTTTCAACTTTTTGTACCTCGAAAAAGTTGTAAGGTTTTCGAGTCGTAATATTGTGTAGACTTGAACTAGATTTTTTTCAATTTTTTTGCAAAAGGGGTCGTTGGAAAAAAGTTGTCAAAAGGCTGTGGTGTGGTAAAGAGATCGCTCATTTCCACAAAAATACTCTTTTTTTAATTGATTCAAAATGCGGTAATAACCCCTTTGATTTTTGAAATTGAAAAAAAAAATGAATGATGAATTTGGAAGTTTTCTTCTCGCTAGGTGCGCTAGTGTCGCTGCTGAAAACAGGACTGTGTACCAGTGATTACTATTGAATTGATTAAATCACCAAAAACCGTAGAATTACTCAATTTAATCGTTCTTAGGCTCATTAGAAAGAGAATTTTAACC
>FIZT01023795.1:0-13083 GCA_900065295.1 Paracoccus marginatus | reverse complement strand
AGTAAACTACCCCACCAAATTTGGTCAAAATCCAAGGTATGTTTTTTATTTCACTCCACCCTAATAGACATAAATGTACATATGTACATGCTAGAATACATAGTAGTTGAGGTACTTGACCAGTTATAGGCCACGTACTACCGCATCTGCCAGAAGTGCGAAGTTTTGCACAGTGCATTCCGAAGGTGTATCTGTGCCTATTCTAATTTCACAAATTAAGGCAAATACCTACCTAGTACCTATCTAGCGAAGCGGGTCCCGCAGGTTAAAATTTTATCTGTACATTGGCGCTTGACTTCGGGCCAGATATGGACATTTTAATGCTAAAATCTTGCTTGATATTCGTTGGAGCTTGTAATTTTATTGAAAGTTGCCCGAGTAGTTTTGCCTTCTCTCGTGATAACTTAATGCGAGCTGTCCTTTCGTCATTAATTTATTGTCAACGTTTTAATTATTAAATTTCGCCTCGTTTAGCAAAATATTCAGCTGCGAAATTCAACGTCGTTGCTCGTTCGCTATGCGAAAATGACCAACACGTCGCGCGTCGCTCTGCTCCAAATAAGTACATCGTACGAGTCGAGAATAGGTACCTTATTGCTTTATCCAACCAATACGTCGTATCGCATCGCAGCGGATATTGCCGAACATAGAATGGGCTAGTGAGGTCGTCGTATATTTTATAACTGCGTGAAAAAAGGTATAGGTATCTGGGACCAGGGTAAAAAGGATTATTAACGGATGCTTGGCCAAGTTCTACATAGCTGCAAATCAAGGCTAGAATTTTCACGTCGACGCGTAAGAAATACCTACCTACAGGTTTCGATTCGAGTACGAGTACGAGTGAAAAGTTGTTGGAATAAGGTTAAAGAAGCACATTGGCTAATTAACTTATCAGCCAGTTTCGGACAACAATACCTACCAACATAATTATGTAGGTACGTACGAAATACATGATATGTACATATATACAGGAAGGTGGTACCTCGGCCTATCGCAACTGCGCTAGTACGTAGAGTAAGTATAGACGTACGAGTACATAACCGTGGTAAATTACTAATCGAACGAATAAATACCTACATTTATACGCGTATAATGCATCGGTAACGTTTACACGCTTAAGCAATTAACGTTTAAATTTCATATTATTCAAAATATGCACGATAAGCGTGCAATTTTCGCATAAGCTGCAATTTAATTTATATAAGTTTGCATTCGAAATTAGCATAAAGGTTAGCCAGGCCCTATAATGGTACGAATACGATATTTATCTACGCTTGTACAGTCGAAACGACCATCGTATAAGCTTTCATCTCGAACCGCAAACCACTCCGATAATATGGGCCGCGCCGCCGGTATGGTTTTCAAGCGGCGCGGCGCGGCTGCTGCCTCTCTATATTTATGCTCATTCTTATTTGTCGACAAGCATATCTTACTTTATAACGTATAGTCGTATACGTATAGCTTTATACTGTTGTGTAGGTAGGTACCTATCTGCGTTGTTGATAACTTTGGTACGTCGCGTCGTTTCGTCTCCCGTGCCCGAGCTTTACGAGTTCGTAACTCGCGGTTATTTCCAAACTGTTAAACCTAATCAATTACTGCAACTCTTCGAAGAGGAAGCATCTAATGGCATGGCATGGCACAGCGTCAGAGCGCAGTGCAACGTTTAAAATTTCTCCAACTATAATATAGGTGGGTATGTGGGTACTGGTACGTACATTCTCAATGGCTGTTTCTCCCAGTGCGCCAACTTCCCGTTATGGCATAATTTGTACCTATCTATCTAACTTGGACGTTTGCTGAAGGGTAGAGAGAGGATTGTTAAAGGTTGTGCGGCGCCAGATGTTCTCAAATTGGCAAAAATTTTTCGAAAATTTGGAATCTTCACTTCGGCACCAGAATTTTGAATTTTGAAATAAATGTATATTTTTCGAAATACGAACGCATCGGTGAAAAAATTTTTAATTTGGTATGTAGCCTATATTTGGCCCACTGAATTGATTAGAGGTGATTTCGAACCGTTCTGGAGCCTCCAAGCAAATTTTGAAAATTGACTGGAGGCTCCAGAAGGGATCGAAACTACTCTCGTTCTACTTGGCAGATGGCTAAAAGAGTATGAACCGAATTTCAAATTTTTTTGCTGACGCCTTCGTATTTTGAGAATTTTTCTTTCAAAATGAAATGATTAGATGAAATTTAATTTTGTGAATGCCCTGCCCTGCCCCCTCCCCTTTCACATATGAAGATTCAAAACTTTTTCGATTGATCTTCCACTCAAATAGATACCTCTGGTGCGAAATAGATTTTCAAAAATTCGTCCAAATTCATTAAATGCATTTGAGTACCTAGCTACCTACTTTAAATTTTGGTTACGAATGTACTTTTGCATGCTCTTTCCATCTGTATTTGTTTCGTCTCGAAAAATTTTGCCGGTTGAGATATTCCTCCTTCCCCTCGTTGAAAATAATCTCCTCCTGGCGCAATTCCCCCCTCAGGAAAAGGCATCTTCGCATCAATACCTGCAGCCATCTAATGCGTACAAACGAAAAAAACAAAACGACTGCGACAAAAGAACAAAAAAAAAACCATGGCATGGCTCGCGTGAGAAGGTGGTGAGGTGAGGCGACGAACGAAACGCAAAAATTGGTCCCAAGTACGTTTAAAAATCCGCCCACTGAGGAGGATAAATTGCCAAGTTGAACCGCCGTGCGAGTAAGTTAGTGTGACACGGTGGCTAGTTTATTGGGCTGTATTTATTCGCCACAAAAGGTTACAATATTAAAGGAAGATTCGAATTTTAAGCTTTTACCGAGGTGTGAAATTAAACTAACCCCATTGTTTAGTTAAATACGCGTACCTACGTCTAGGTACCGGGGAGAGTGGGCAACATTGACTGCGTACCCGCAAATGGCAAATTTAAATCAAGAAAACGCCCCCAAAACTGACTGGAAAACAGGACATACGTTCGTGTTCGTATATGTTTGACTCTTCTGCCTCTCTCTTTCCTTTCTGTTTTTCGAATTACTACCGAATATTTAACTTTTAATCTAATTTACTGAAACTGTGTACGCGTATACACTATACAGCCACAGCCACCACCATACACCATGCACATTATCCGAAAACGTATGACGAGCAGGATCACTGTGTGTGAGTGTACGCACATAAAACAGCGCCACCAGCGCATTATTCCTATACGTACGATATAATAAAATGCCAACTATATAATACTCTTCGCACTCGCACGCAGTCCCACCGGATTGCATTAATACTTTTTATTACTCCGGCGTTCATTTTTTTCTTTTTATTTTTTATTTCATTTTATTTTTTTTGTGTGGTGCCAGATGTAATATCGAATATTTTTCATCGAGTAAATTAAACTGCGACTTTTTATATTGAATTAAAACAATTACCTGCCATATTTTTCCGCGCGCATTACCGCAATAACCGTTGAATTATTCTCCTTTTTTCTTTTTTTTTGGTTTTTTATTTTTTCGGTTTTCATTATAAAGCACGCGCGTTCTCATTTTCGTATAGCCTCTACCATTGTAGGTACAGTACACCCACCTATGTTTTTTCAACGCGTTTCTACGGCGAAAGGTTTCGTTGGAAATTTTCGAAAAAATAACTGCGGGCATGCACCTAAACGAGTAGGTATTCGTATTTTCTCATCTTTCATCGTTTAACATCGGTGAAATGGGAAATTTTCAAAATTGTCGAAATGGCTAACCGAAGCATGCTGCCAAATTCCAAATTATACCTACGTATACGTATCTATAGCTATCTACGTACCTATTTCGTACAACACGCGAAGGCAAAATACCTCCGAATCATGTTGTTTGGAAACCCCTCCCTTGCTTCGTCTTCGTACCATCAGATTATTTTAATTTTTGTGCCATTCGTCCAGTACCATGCCTAACTTGGCCGACGTATTCGTTCAGCAATCTATATCCAATTTCAGACCCACGCACCATCGCATCGCTTGAAAAGTGGAAAAATTAAAGCCGGCGACGAATCTACGGCTATTCGACGTTCAATTTATTTTACACGTGTCCGTAATTTACGTGGCGCGTGTCACTGTTCGAAATATCAAATTACGAGTAATATACATGCGAAAATTCAATTTCGTATCGCTGGTCGCGTCGCCTATCTAGAGTTTCTTTTCTTAGATTCTTACATTTCTTCGAGCGCCGCATTATGTAAACCGTACTTGCATTTTTTTTCCTCGTATACCGCTTCTCCGCACACTTCGCCATTCGCTTTGCAAATATGAAAACTTTGAATTATTCGACTCGAGACAATTACGAGAAAAAGATCGTTAAAAATATTTTTAAAAGATTTTTCCGTTTGTTTAATTAAAGTCAAACTAAAACTTCCGCGAAATTAACTCGTAAAAGTAAATTAATAACCGCAACACTGACGCGTTGGATTTGCATAAAATATTGATTTTATAAAAATAACGAAGTTTATCGTCTTTCTTTTCTTTTCTTTTCTTTTTTTCGAAACATAATTCTACTGAGAAGAAACTTGATAAAAGAGCTTCTAAAAATTCTATCGATGAACTAGAAATAAGTATATACCCAACGGTAACCTTCAAAAATTTGGTTCATGATAGATAAAAAATTGACAAATTTGAAAAATATGACAAATTTCAGTAAAATGGAAAAATTTCTAAGTTGACACATCTTTAAAAATTAAAAAAAAATTCAATTTGTACAAAAATTGTCGAATCATACAAAATTGATAATTTTGTAACATTTGAACTGAAAAAATGTTAAAATTGAAAAATCTGGAAGAATTATAAATTTTGAAAAATTGACAAAATTCGAAAAGTTGACAAATTTGAAAAAACTTCAAAATTGAAAAAAATTTATAAATATGGAAATAATTTAAACTGTGGATAAATGTAAGAAAATTGAAAAAAATTTCCAATTTGATAAATCAGGAAAAATAAAAAATTGACAAATGGAAAATTTTTAATTTTGATAAAATGAAAACTTCTAAAAAGCCATTAAATAAAAAAGTGTAGGCAAAATTGGAATTTTTGTAAATTTGTTCCTGAAAAACTTGAGTAAAAACAGGACGACATTGAAATGAAAAAAAAATTTTACGTGCAAAAAGAACCACAAAATATGTAGGACAAACTTCACTAATTTTTGTAAACCTAACAATGGAAAAAATTCAATTAGCGAGAATAAATCACGTCGATGATAGGCGGGTAGTTGATCAAAAAATTGTACAAATACCTCGGTATATCATGTAGCACCTGACATGGTAGGTAAGTATCTACATATATAACGCTTTGGTACAGCACGGGCGAAGAAATACGAATTATACCGTAAATTAAAAATGCATACGCGCTGCTTCAAAAAGGTAGTTAGAGATACGTAGATAGGTATCTGCTCGTACATCTACAGCGTACCATTTTTTAATGAATTATTTATTACTCTAGCTCGGCGCATAAATGCTTCATTTTGATAATAAAGAAGTACGTACCGTCACCGTACCCATCCACGTTTACAGTGTAAGGTACGAGACGACAGACGAGTACACTCTGGTTTGGTTTGAATGAAATTTTTATAGGGTACTGATACTCGTGTACAACTACAACAAACTATGTACAACGCAGACTATTCAATTCGTGTGTACAACTTTACAGTTGAAAGTATCGCGATATTTTGTCTTTTTTTTCTCCGGTGCTATTGTCAATTCTAAAATCCCATAAAAAGCGTATACACGAAAAAGGCGTATTGTAACTCACATCCACAACGGTACACAATGTATAGAGAAAGAGAGTACCATATATGCTTCCTGGCGCAGAATGCAGTACACTGTTAGCGGGCTGCTGGGGAAAGAATCCCGATGACCGTACATCGTACAGCCAAAGCAGTAAGTGGAGAGCACACACGTATCTACTATCTGCGAGTGGAATTTCTTTCGCAATGATCGTCGGTTTTTACTCGCCAAGTTCGAGTAAGTATACGAAACTAACCGTAAGTTGGAGACGAAGAACGAGGTGACAGAGAAAAGGACATGACACAAATTGACGATATCGAGTCGAAGAAGTTGCTTCCCTTTGCTCGCTTACATTCCAATGAAAAGTGGAGCGTTTTGCTTTGAATAATGGTAAAATGGACGAGTGGAATTAATTCGACGGCCGTGCCTCGCCTGCTCGCCAGAAATACTGTGGTACGGTGTAGAGCGCAGTAAGCAAGTTTAATTAAACTTAGATTTAAGCGCGTAGCGTAGCGTCTGTGATATACTCTTCTTCGTACTTATTGTGAGCGCCAGCGCTACGAAAAGCAGAGTGGTGGACGTGAAACGTGAGACGTCACAGAAGAAGACCTTATCGTCCGCCTTGCCACGCCACGCTACGCCACGTCGCGTCGCGTCGCCGTCCACCGCGGTTACTGCATAACCAACAACGGATAAAAATGATTTAAACGCTTGGCAAATGCTTCCAGTTTCCTGCTTCGCGCTTCATTATCAAACTAATTATTACCCTTCGTACTGGTAATGGTATGCACTGTGTAAGTGTGGAGGTGTACCGAGTACTTTTTTGTATTGTATGTGATACTGTACTGTACTGTTGAGTATGATTCGAAAATGTGACGGTACGAACGAAAAGCGCGACGAGACACCGACGCTGAAAAAATTGAAACGAAAAAAGGAAACTACGTGCTTATACAGATACCTACTACGTAACGGATGCAAAGATCAAAATGATTCCTACGAATAGAAAATGAGAAAACGAAAAAGTTATCATACAAATCACACAGTACCCGCGCCTGCAGATACGACCTGCAGCAGCACAGCGCAGCCTTTACAATGAAAACCACCATTGCCACGTAAAAGCGCACCGAGGACCGAAGAAGAATAAGAAATAAATGTCGATGATGCGGTAGGGCGCTTATTGCTCGCGTCGTTGTATTGCAAATACAAGTATGTTGATGCGTATACGTAGGCTACACCTTCACGATGTCGATGTCGTATTGACACGTGTTTGTCATTGAGTGATTACTTTGCAAAAGTTATTCCACGCTGAGTATCTTCGGGCGAGATTGGTTTCACCACGAAGGCAGCCTTTTCAAACGAATTGGATTGCCAGTTTATTTGATTAGTTACCTACCTACGAAAACTTGGCGTCAAAGCAGGGGCAATGGGGGTTGAATAGGAAGAATTACGAAACACAGGCGCAATGCAAACAGGTAGCAATAAGTAGATGGATACGAAGTAGGCAGGTCTAGGTGTACGACAAAAGGTTGATGCTAAAGTATCCAGGCTTGGTCTTGCCTACGATATAGTACGAGGTAGAGGTTGCAACACTATACAGGACGATTACACGTACATAAGTGCGGAAACCTTCTTTTGGTGGAAAGGAATTAATGGACGCGTATTTATACGCGAAATATGTAGCTGAGCTGTGTGGTGTGGTGATGGTTGTAGTGTAGTGTACATGAGAGTTGGGAAGCTTAGGTATACGGGTAATTTTCTCTCATCGTCGGCAGTGTCCAGCGGCTCGGCTCGACGCAACGCGGCTGTAGCTAGAGAGCTGCTATCTGAACGACAAATTAATGAATATAAATTAAGCGAAATTAATATTAGCTTAGCTTCCAAGATACACGCAACAAAAGTTTATCCTGAATTCGGCGACTCCTCCGCCTGCCCCTCTCCCTATACTCCCTAAATTCTCTTCAACGGCTAACACACTGTCTTCCGTCTCGGTCTCTCGCATACACCATTCGTATACACTGTACGGTCTACAGCTTTACACTACTTATATTAAAAGCTGTATAGCAGTTTTCATATTAAAAAGATTTATTTTAGCCGTCGCTTTCTCGCCATCGCTTTCGTCCGCCTTGTATATTTTTTAAATGGTCGCTCATTTTTCTATAACCATCATACCTCATCGCTTTCGTCATAAATGTACCTACCTATTGTTGTGTATAGGTACCTACGAAGTTGAGGAAATTTAACGAAGAGAGCTGAAAACGAAAACGAAAACTGAAATTTTAGACTGCCAATTTACCTAATAATACTCTCAATCTGAATCAGTGAAAATCACTGGAAAAAATCAGAATTGCAGCACAGGCAAATCAGTGAAAAATCACTGAAAGTTCAGTGAAATTTCACTGATTTGTCTGTGCTGCAATTCTGACTTTTTTGCAGTGATTTTCACTGATTCATATTGTGAGAGTGCGTATTGAACTGTAAGTACTCTCTCAATTGGAATCAGCGAAAAATCACTAAAATTTCAGTGAATTTCCACTGATTGTTCCGTGAGTTTCACTGATTTTTCGGACTGATTTTCTGGTAATTTTTTCTGAAAATGACTAAAAAATCAGTGAAATTCACTGAAATTTCACTGATTGCCTGCACTGTGATTCTGACCTTTTTTCTGTGATTTTCACTGATTCCAAATTGAGAGACTATATTTTGGCGATTTTCACTGATATTTCAGTAATTTATTTTCACGTGACTATATGTATTAACGAAAAATTAATGATACTTCAGGGAAAATCATCAAAATTTCAGTGATTTTTACATCAGTAAATATTGTTCACTGATTGCCAGTGAGAGAGTCCCTCAGTAACACAGCCATTATGAAAGAAAATTTTGAATCACTCTCTCAGTTGGAATCAGTGAAAATCCTCGAAAAAATCAGAATTGTAGCACAGATAAATCAGTGAAAAAAATCATTGAAATTTTGGTAATAATTTTCACAGATTTTTCAGTGAATGTTTCAATTGTTGTGAATTAATGATTTTGTTTTAAATCGTTTTTTTGTTCTAAGTAGCAGTGTTTTTAAAGTGTTTTAAACATTTTTTCTCATTTCCAAAATTCCAACATCATATAACACGATTTTTAATAGAAAAAAACTTGAAAAACGGTAAGAAGGTGATTT
The DNA here is from genome assembly GCA_900065295.1 of Paracoccus marginatus. Lineage (NCBI taxonomy): Eukaryota > Metazoa > Arthropoda > Insecta > Hemiptera > Pseudococcidae > Paracoccus > Paracoccus marginatus. The sequence goes on along the minus strand of FIZT01023795.1, from coordinate 4,178 downwards.
CAATCATTTCTGTGATTTTGAACAAAATTTAGTTTCAGAGGTACGACGCGACAAATCAAAAATATGCAGCTGCGAAAGAGAAATTTTTCGGTTAGAGCGCTCCCATTCTTTCGAGGGCTCGACTATACGTTTGCTACAGTGATTTTCAGTGATGTGCTTGGCAACCTTGCAAAGTTTATCATCTTCATGATCTTCATCCCAAACAAAAACATAACAATAATTGAAAAAAAAAGCATATATGTACATTTTTTCGTAGGTATTCTAAATTTCTAATCATAAATTATTCACTCCTTAATTTAATAATCAAGTACTATTACTATAGTGAGATTTCATTATTTAATTAATTATTTGGCAGTTTATTTCATTGTTTGGCGCGTACAGAATAAACTGCAGGGATGGATTTACTCTGCACCCAGCCTGCCTCTCTGGTACATCAATCCGCAATAAGAATTTCATGTTCTATATGGAAATCAAAGATAACAAGATATCCTTCAATCGAAATCTTGGATGATAAAGTTTTATTAGAAGAGGTGTACCCGAACATACCGGCTTCTGTAGCAGCTTTAGTGAATCCGTTGTTAGACAAGTTTCGCATTTCGTTAACGAACTGGCTATTGCACATGGGTGATTGGATCTTTGATCAAAATTACAATCGCTTCGATGTACTGCGGAATATTGATCACTTCCAGTGCAACTTTGCCGGTGAGATTGACTACGATAAGACTGCGTTATGCTTAGTTGGCTCTGAGGTGCTCTCCAAAACTGAACGCTTCAAGGTAGCATCCCGGTTTTGTTTATTTGGTATAAAAGATGAAGAAGGGCAAGATCAGATGACAGAAGCCGAAGTATGGGGATATGTACATCAACATCGACGCAGCTGGACCCGCTGGACCTACAAATCATCGCCATTTGAGTGGTATTGGACACGGATGCTAGGGGCGCCATGGGATGATCGACCAGCTGGTATAGAAAATAAAATGCTGCGAAAATGCCGTAGTGTCATATCGCATTACCGAAATTCGTTCAATTATTTTTGGAATTCGGCAGATGTGAATGCGCAGCTAAGATTCGCGGGCTCTGTAAGCCAATTGGATACTAATTGCTTCGTGAGATATGTTTTGAAAAGATTAACCGACCAACAACTATCGCTATTCATCACTGTGGAAGAGGAAAGTGGTCAATCCTGGAGCAAAACATATACAGATAAGGAGCTCACTGAAGAGGAGGCGACTGTCATTGTGCCAGAGGTTTTGGCATATTTACAAGAGAAGTTGCCGAACTGTGCTACAGTTAAGCATTTGGAGCAATTGTTGTAGAAATACTTGTTTGATTTTTCGATCAATTAAGTGAGAATTAAGTTACAGTAATTTTTGTCTTTTTAGAATGTTTAATTACAGAATTGTAGTGGATTTTGCTTTTTAAAAATATTTTTGAGCCGTCTTTGAGTTACGATATTGTGTCTTGAAAAAATCTATGTTTTGTACTTTTCCTTCATGTTGTTCGCATTTCTACTAAGTATAAAAGGTTATGAAAACATTTACATATATACAATGTAGGGATAATATTAATTCACATAGTTTATTTGAAGTATTTGTTTCTCTACCATACAAATTCGTACGAGCACTGAAAAATAGACAGTTCAACGTTCAAGATTTTTACAAAAAAAAAAAAAATAACACGCGTGAAGGATTCTGGAAAATTTTCCAACACCGTCAATTTTTCCAAAATTGCCTGTAAACTGTTCGAAATAATTGAACTTTACGTAGTGAAACCAGTTTCACCCATCCGCTCCTTTTCTATCCTTAAGGACGAGGAAAAAGGGCGTGGTCTGTTTCAAAGTTTTGAGAGAAAAATTTTGTTTTTGAGGTTTGAAAAATTTCGAAAAAATTGCGGAATTGTCGAAAACATAAACTTTTCATTTATTTTTTTTTTAGAAAGAACTGAAAGGAGAGAAGAGAAAAAGGTTGTTTGGAGCTTTGGACCAATAAAATTGTCAAAAATTTGAAAATGAAACAAGAAAAATTGTAGAGATTTTTGGTTTTAGGCTTTCAAATACCTACGTAAAAACTATTGGTTTTCTCAAAATTTTGAAGTTCTTCAACATCAACAATTTTCCAAAAAGTTCAAAATTGTGAAATTTTTTAAAACGGACAAATTTTCAAAAATCGACCAATTGTTCAAAATTGTAAAACTTCATTTATTCAGAGCGTTAAGTACACTTTTTCTATGTTAGCCCTCCATCCCACACCTGCGTAAAAAAGCTTCGCTTCTGTCAATTCATGACAGCACGTGCGACAAAAAAAAAATGAATTGAAAATATGAAAAATGAAAAAAAGAATTCGATGTTCGCGTTCGTCCCTTATCGTGCTGGGCAGAAAAAAAGAAAAAAGATATACTATGTATGAATGCAACGACGACGTTCGCCCCTTTCAAGCAGATAAGTATGGTAAACAATATTTCTGGTGTCGAAAAGTTGGTCGGTTGAACTTGGCACAATAAAAGAGCGGTAAAATTTACATTTTACGAAGGCGAAGATGTTTTAAAATAATCAACCACGTCCAGCCGAGCCGTCGTCGGGTAGCTTATGCAAAGTGCAAAAAATTCTCCTAAAAGTTTATCAGCCATAAAGCTGTGCGAAGATTGTATGTACCAGGACGCACGTATGGGTATATGTACATGTATACGCTCACTTATACTTATATGGTGGGTTGCGTTGCGTTGCCTTTTCGTTTGGTGGGCCAATATGCGAATGTGTGCGTTTATTTTATGGTAAACAATGCGCGTAATAAATTTGTTAAACGTCTTCCGAATACGTTATATATTATTTAGTAGGCGATAAGTTGTGCGAGAAGGCTTTGGCCGACATCCAACGGATTAAATTTCTACTCGAGACCGAATGAAAGATCGAGTATTGATGTTTATCGCTTTTCGATTTTTTTCCTCTCTTCCTTTTTCGTCATTATTTTATATTGTATACTATTTTATTTGTTTATTTATTTATTGTTTGTACTTTCACGTAGATACGCTTGTATGTACCTATGACTACCTTTGTACTAATGCAAAGCGTTTGTCTGGTCAAGTGAAGTGAACTCTATATTTCAATCCAGTCCAATCCAATCCATACATCATCAACTATTCAACAGCTTCATATATACCCACCTAATAATTATACCTACTGTCGTCGATAGAATTTGTCGAACCAATACAAAAAACGAACGAATAATCAATCGACAAAAAATTATTCAACAATGCCTACGTAACATCTCTATCTGTTCTATATTATATACCTACGTAGAAAGGTAAAGGTACTTGTATGTTCAAATAGTGGCGAATACGTACGCGTGTATTCAACGCGTGTTATCTCGCTGAGTAAATTTTCATAATAAAAACACCGCATCGTCCGCAACGTATACGGGATCGACGCGGTGGCGATGGCGCGATGAGCTTTGTGTACCTTCTACGAAGCGTAAAATATCAATAAAAATCATCGCTACGAGAGTGCAAAAAAAATACGCTACTGGTATACCGACGTGTGGCGACGTATAAGTTTGACGTGATCTAAAAAAATAATACTCGTCTGTATTATACGTACGCGTTACGTATTGACTATAGATATATGCACGGTTCCGTATGTATTTTGATTTAATAATATACGAAAGCGATTGTACGACTGAACGTGACATTTACTAAAGCGCTCGTATTATTGATGCCGATTTTCGAGTACCTACGTAGGTACGTCGTTCAGTTACCGCCACCCTTTTATGCTTTCTGACCGATTGTGCTGCGCCAAGTTCGCTGCACCTTGCTTTACATTAGATTAGGTATGGGTTCTACGTAATATATTGTATATTTCACGACAAGGACAAGTACAGCGATCGTCTACCTATTGGTATTGGTGTAGACCTTCTTGGCTCAAAATGCTTTCACTAATTCTCCTCGACAAGCTTGTGAAGGAATCGCCATCACTTTCATTTGAACCCTTCACGATGCTGGAGGAGCAGTGACGTACCGATAGGGGGGAGGGGGGGAGCTTCCCCCTGAGTAAAATTTTTTACTGAAAAGTTGGGAAAATCGGACTTAGTTGGGAAAATTGAACAGTTGTAATTTTCCCAACTAACGTAAAAGCAAAAAAATACAACTTTTTCAAGCTATAATTTCAACTTTTTGAAAAAATTTTC
>FIZT01023791.1:0-11509 GCA_900065295.1 Paracoccus marginatus | reverse complement strand
TAGTGATGAGTTGTTTTCTCCGCGTCGAGGTATGTCGCGTATCTCACCAGCGCCCGTGAGAGGATTGATGTCGCGTGCGTTACGAAAATTGCACCGGAGGCACGGGTTAATATGCATCGATCGCACGGAATTTTGTTTTATGCCATATTGGGATATAGTGCAAGGTTTTGAATTCGGATTTGAGTTTTGAAATGTGAAGGAATTGAATTTGAATTTGGAATCGAATTTTGGACGGGAAAAAAAGCGGATTTCATCGATTTCGGTTTTGAATTGGAATCGGATTTTGGTCCCTGAACACAACCACTCTAATAAAACCTCAAATACGCTCATTTCTCGCGGACTTATCTCACTATAAACTCATTTCCATGAACGTAAAAAATCCTTCTTATGCCTAATTATCTGTACCTAATAATCACATAAGATCGTCGTAATAAAATTTTTGCAATTTCATTTCACACATTAGGTATCTCATCTTCATCTGAATTGTAAAATTTTATTGATCTATTGTTCATTCGTAAATGAAGTTTTCGGCATCATGGGATAAAATACCCAACTTGTCGAGAATGACAGTTAAATTAACCAGTGAGGTTAACGACGTCAATTCCTACGTCTGCGAAAGTATAGAGTTTGACTAGATACAGGTAGTTTCGAAGTAAAAATTGGCGAATTATCAAAAACCGTATAGGTACGTAACCGATGGAACGATTAATTTTTAAAACTATACATAAAAAAAATACGAAAAAAAAAAAAAAATAGAAAAACTATTCAGCGTTGCTCAATCGGAATTTCTCAATATTCTCGGATCGACAATACACCAAAATCTCTAATTAACTACGTACAAATGTTACCAGTAAATACTGGGAAAACAAGACTGCTGCAGAGTTCATGAGAAATACGGATGAATGAAAACTTTTGACACAACCATTCATTGTCGCTCTCGTATAGCCTTGAAAAATGTATCCATAAAAATTGAACGTACCTGTGAAATAATCAACACACAGAAACGATTAGATTAGGCGATAAACGTTTAAGAATACAAATTACGTAACCAATATTGTAGTACGATGTTAATATAATAATACGAAATTTCGTCGCCAAACTTTCAAGGATTTCGAAAATTCCAACACGAAAAATGAGCCATTAATTAACATGCACTTGTAGTTCAACACCCATTTTTAATTAGTTTTTCACGAACATCACCACCTCCCCCGGCGAACCAGAGACCGGGCATTTCGCATTTATGTATTAAGCGTACCGTAACATTATGTAATTGAAATTTCTCGCGCCGAGTCGGTAAATTGTCTATGATTAGATAATAAGTACGAGGGATAGAATTGACGAAGATTTTTCGATACTTTCTCTTACGCCAAATAGTAAGATATTATGCTTTATCGGATGCTAGAGCTTATATAATAGGCAGCTATACCCGTTCGAATCGTCGTAATACCTGGTATGTTGCAAATATGTAGGTATATACCTAAGTAAATCAGTCACGAGGTTATACGGTGTTCTTTGTTGTGCTTCTTGTAGCTATACGTTCACCTAATATATGTACTTAGATGTAGTTTAGAGACGTAAAATAATAATTTTATTGTTAAAATCGACCTTGCACGCGTAGCTAGGTAATTGAAAATTGAGAAGATAAGTAGTGTATCAAGTACCTTCATAAAGTGCTCATGTTTTTCCACTAAGGAAGTGTGTTACACGCAAACAAGGATATTTTTCTCAATTAAGTACAAATAGGTGTCGTATTCTATTTGTTGATGAAGGCGAAAGTCCTTTGTAAAAAAATATTCCTCTCAGAATCTCACGTATCGTGAACGATAGCAATACCTATTACCTACGTATGTCAATTGTTGCTGATGGTTTTTCACCAAATTTTGCATTGACGAAATTTTTTCACCAATTACGAATGAAAAAGTAGATAAACGTCCCTTGATACCTCGTGATTGCGCATTAAATCTGCAAAAACAGTAGACAGATCCGGGTACAACAACATTGCACTCTTGTCCAAAAGCAATGGTGATGTCTTGTCTCCAAAAAAAATCGGCACCAGGTACTTTAAAGTCAAGGTCATTGATTGGTATCGCGCGTGAACGCGACGAATAAAAAATTCGAAAAAAAAAACAGAAACGAGAAAAAAAACGAGATTGCTTCTTATATTTATACTCAAGGCTCCTCTCTTTCCACCATTTCTTATGTATTTTGTTCGATTCTTCAACTTCGAAGGATTCGATAACCTTTTTAACAAGAAAAAATCCAACTGGTTTTTTCACATTAACGTATAGCTCGTGTTTCGTAACCGATCGCACATTTGATGCCACCGCGCCCCTCATCACTCCTACAACGAGCCTAACGATAAAATAATCAAACTTCCATACTACACGTACGACAGGCAAAGGCAACTAATTTGGTGTAATTTTGTTTCAGGCTCACCATGACGGTAGCCAAATCAGTAGCGGAATTTTTCAAAGGCCAAAAAGTGTTCATAACTGGCGCTTCCGGTCTGATGGGTAAAGTGCTCATATGGAAGTTACTGCACAGTTGTCCGGATATCGACACGATTTACGTATTATTGCGGCCAAAACATGGTAAACCAGTTGAAACGCGTTTGGAAGAAATGATGAAAACACGGGTATGTGAGTATGGGAAAATGATAGGTACCTTACGTACGCGATGCGTGCTGTGCATGCGTACGTAGGTAATTTAAGTATTGAGTGTACCTACTCTCGTACGAAGGCAGCTCCAGCCAACGATGACAATAAGAACAGCCACGTTTTTCTATGTTACTACTATTACGTACCTACGTGAAGTGAAATGGCTGTAATTGGGCAACGTTTACATGGTCATCCTAGTCCTTTTCCTACTTGTCATAATGTACATGGCATGGCATAATTCGAGCTCACTTTCTCGCATTTTTTTTGGCCGAGTCGTAGGCTGGAAAACTACCGGCATGGCACGGCATCGTATCGGCGAAATGATCGTAATTCGTGGTAATTAACCTTGTCACGACAATCGAGACCAACATCACATTGTCGAAATTATATTAACGACCATATTCGACCGTCAAAGTGATCGATACTTGGTCGTTCCGTCGTTTGAAATATCGCGTATCAAACAACCACTTGTCATTCGTTTCGACGGATCATGATCCAGAACGTACTTGTACGAGCCACTTCCTAAAATTCCATTCAAGTTGTTCGTACCTAAATGTTTCGCGAATACAATTCAATTTTCATAAAATAATAATCTAATCAACTGTTTTATCCTTGGTTAGCTCAAAAGTAAGATGAATAAATCGATAGGACAATGATTTATTGCATATTCTTGAATCCGAAAAAAGTACCGCATATTCAGGCTTTCTCCACGCGTCCGCTTCGTATAAACGCGTGACACTTCCTCCAGTGCAGCGTACACAAACAAGCTCGCATCGGAACAGTGTTCGGGAGGGGGGGGGGGGGGGGGGGGGGGGGGGGCTCGTAAATCCGATTCTCGTACCTTTTTTCTCCTATTCATCAGTTGAGATAAACGACGACATAAATGTGCCCGCTTCAGCCTTGAATTACTTCGTTAATTTGTTTCAAGTTGACGAAAGGAAAAAAGGGCACGCAAAATAAGTAGAGTAATTGAGTAATTAAATGGTATATGCGATTACATTGTCATAAATACATACTACTACGTATACATATATCGTATGCACCGTAAATAATCGTAAAAAAAGACGTTTTTTATTCATTTTCATTGTTCGCGCACGAAACGAATTCATCATTTTACAGATTTTTAACAAATTCTGGAACGAAAATCCCAAGTTGCTGCGCAAAGTGGTGGCTGTGACGGGCGACGTGGGTAATGTCGATCTGGGCCTGTCGCCCGAATCGAAAAGGAAGCTCATCAACGAAGTTACCGTCATATTTCACGTGGCAGCCACTTTGAAATTGGACGCCAATTTGAAAGATGCCGTCAATATGAATACCGAAGGCACGTTGCGATTGCTGCAGTTGGCTCTCGACATGAAGAATCTTGTTGTACGAAGCTATAGTAATTTAATTTCTATACACCTACGTACTTATCCAGTTTTCGCATTTTTAAAATTGAAAATAGCGTTAGAAGTGGTCGAAGAAGTTGAAAAATCAGGCCGATGAGTTAATTTTTTCCCACATTATTTTTTATAGGCATTTGTTCACACATCAACGGCTTACTGCCATTGTGATGTTCCTATTATGGAAGAACGAGTATATGCACCTCCGGAAGATCCTCACAACGTAATGAATCTAGTTCACTGGATGGATCGCGATTTACTGCACGACATTACCGAAAAGTATGCTATTTATTAGGTATCTCAATTTTGGAGGGGAAAAATTAATCAATTGAGATTACTGCATAAGAGATAATTAGGTACCTAATATTTTCAAGTATACTTTGAAAAAAAAAATTGAAAAATTCGGAAAAACAATCGTCGAAAGCGTTAAAAAGCTTGAAAAACCTCGATAAAAATAGAGGGAAAAAATTGAAAAATTTTTAATGCGTCAAATTCTTGAATAATTCGAATTTTTAAAATAACGATTCAAAAAAATGAACCAATTTGCTATAAAAATTGTAAAAAAATTGAGACACATATACAAACAAATAATCAATTAAATTGAAAATTTTCAACAAAAAAAAAATTACCTAGAAAAACAGACAAATTTCGACAACTAAAATATTCTGAAAAAGAATCGTCAAAAGCATTAAAAAACTTGAAAAAACTCGGTAGAAATAGAAAAAAATTAAAAATTTTCAATGCTTCAAAAATTCTAAAATAATTGTGATTTTTGAAAAAAAAATGATTCAAAAAATGAAACAATTTGCAATAAAAATTGTAAAAAAAATGCAAAAAATTGAAGGAAATGAACAAAAAAACATTGAAAAATGTTGGAAAAATCACAAAATAATTTTAGAAAATGATTTGAACTTTTGGGGCAAAAAATGAAAATTTTTTGGAAAAAGAAAATTAAAAACTGAGGAGAAAATTCTTAAAAAATATAAAAAAGTTGAAGGACGAGGATAAAAAAATTCTAGAAAATTAGGGAGGGAAATGAAAAAAAATTGAGAAAAATCCTAACATAATTTTAGAAAAATTTTGAAAAAAAAATGAAAATTTTTAGGAAAAAAAGGGAACAAAAAAAAACTAGAAAACTAAGGAAATTTTTTTTTTTAATTTGACAAATTTTGAAGGACATGAATGAAAAAATATTGAAAAATTGGCAGAAAAAATTGGGGGGAAATATTATAAAAATGTCATAATCGTTCATTGCGGTCAATATTTACACTCTACATGATATAATATGAAATATTTCCAGAGTAATCAGTCCACATCCAAACACGTACACCTATTCGAAAAGATTGGCTGAAAAAATAGTAGCTGATCACTACCCCAAGTTACCAGTAGCAATAGCGAGGCCCTCCATAGGTACGTCAAAGAATCCAATACCATACCTACACGCAATTACAAACTCATCATGAATCTATCTTTGCAGTGATCCCCAGCTGGCAAGAACCACTTCCAGGATGGGTTGACAATCTCAACGGTCCAGTTGGCATAATGATCGGTGCCGGAAAAGGTGTCATCAGAACCATGTTATGCAACGCCGATTACAATGCCGAAGTAATCCCCGTTGACTTGGCCATCAACGGACTTCTAGCCATCGCCTGGAAAACAGGCACAGTTAGACCAGAGGAAAGGTAACGTCGCGGTTAATTTCATCAATTCGACGAATCAATTCCCCATTTGTTATCGAACCGATTTTCGCAGACCTTCGGAGATCCCCGTGTACAATCTAACGCAAAGCGACATGAACCCGATGACTTGGGGTGAAGTAGTTGAAAGAGGCAAGCAACTAGCTCATCAGTACCCGTTCGAGATGACTTTATGGTATCCAGGAGGCAACATTAGGAGTAGTGTTTTGATGCATAACCTCATAGTCATATTGTTCCATTGGATTCCGGCGTACTTCATCGATTTCATCATGTTAATCATAGGCCAAAAAAGATTGTAAGTATACGTAACCGATTGAAAAATTCGTCCAAGACTACAGCTACGTCGAGCAAACCGTATAGCTAACAAGTATTTGACGTGTTTTTCTCCCCAGCATGGTAAGAGTACAACAGAAAATACACGACGGTTTACGAGTACTTCAGTATTTCACCACGCACCAGTGGAAGTTCCAAAATACAAAACTACTCGAGTTACGAGAAACAATGAGCGAGTCGGATAAACGCGAGTTTTCCCTCGCTCTGGAGGCTGTCGAACCAGAATCGTATATGATTGACTGTATCTTGGGAGCGAGGCATTATTGTCTCAAAGAAGATCCCAACAGTATACCAAAGTGTAGAAGAAATATTAAAATGTGAGTAGATCAGCTAATTTGCGACAATAGTCGCGTATTTTTTTTTTGTTTTATCGCAATCCTCTAAATTATCTCGTATATTTTTTTTTTTTTTGTTGTTGCAGTTTATACGTGGTTGATCGCGTAGCCACCATTATGTTTTATTTATTCTTAGCTTGGTTATGCATCCGGTCAACGGAATTAGTAATGAGATTTTTCGATATTCAAAAACCATCGTCGTACGCATTTCGAACAACGAGCTGAAACTACCATTTCCCTTTTTAATTTACCGCGTATATTTTTCTAACCATTTTTTTCTCGATTTTTTTTTCTCTTTTTTTCTGTATTTTTTTTTTTTTTTTTAATTACCTATAACTATACGTGTAATTCATCTCTATTAATAAAATCGTATTTTATACTTGTTTATATTTTTTTCCCTACCTGTTTTGTAATTATACATCGAAACAAGGTTGTGAAATGCGCTTTATTGATTATTGAAAAAGTGGTAGGTACGTAATAACTAAATTATAGATCCGAGCAACATAATCAAGAAATTTAGTCTTGGGTCGTTATTTATACAGGCACGTGCCTCAATCTACAACCAACGAACTCCGAAGCAATCGAATAATTATGACCAAGAAATGACAAAGGGATAAAACTGAAAAATTAACAGGAAGGATGTTGAGTAAAAAAGTCTTTAAAGAGATGAAAAAAGTTCGTAGCTACGAATTCGGCTCAAAACCAAACTCAGTAGGTACCTAAACCATTGACAGATCAATAAAGTGATGAGCAAATCATGAAATTCATTCAAAATGCCATAAAAAATGACTCAACTCTATAAAAAACCAGTTATTAAAAAATCGTTAAAGTCGAGGAAATGTCACAACTTATTTTTCATTTCTCAAACTTCGATCACGTTTTTTTTTAACAATTTCGCTCGATCATTTTCCGACAAATTCGAAGAGTCGAGTCGACAGTGTCGACACTCGAAATACAAGGTATAGTAAAACGTACTCGTATAAAATGACGACGTGATCAGCGCCTTGAATATCACAAAATACAACTCCTCACGCTAGGCAGGTCTTCGACGTTGAACGAGTTACATACAAGTCTACAATCAGGAGAATTTCCATCGTCAACACGCGCAGTTTACTTTACTCGTATTAGAGCTCGAGGCCGGCCGTACCAAGTTGTTAACGCATACCTACCTACAATCTATAGCTCGGGGAAATCAACCGGGGAGAAAAATTTCCGCTCAAGAAAATATACACATATAACGGAAAATATGAGTACTTGCTCGTATTGTTAATTACGATTACGATTATTTTCTTCGAATAACCTCCGCGTATAACGATCTCGATACAATTACCAGCGTCGGTGCACCTATGTGTATACCTATCTATCCATAAGCTTTCGTATTCTTTTTTATGCAGGTCTCTCAACGAATAAGGTACGAAGGTGATTACTGATCTGGACCGGATGAACGCTGCGTCATTACGTATTGTTGCTAAAAATCGATAATTTGTCCGAGTAGCTAATTTTTTAATTCACGATACAAATTACTGAATGATTCGACAAATTGTCGGATTAATTTTCGACTTGAGAGAAAAAAAAACAAAACCAGCGTGACAAGGACTACGTTCGTAACCTCAATATGACAAATTGCTACGAGATTAATCAAATTTTACTGCCGCAAATTTTTTCGAAGTATTTGAATATTATTATCAACACGTACAAGTACGTTCGATAATGCAACGAGAACGAGAAGTTAACTATTGTAGTAGATTGTAGAGGAAATAGGAATACAAATATAAATCGTTTGTTATAAAATCGCTACTTAAATTATTCGCTTCATTGTCAGCGTAACGCCTTCTTTCTGGGTCTTCTTCTTTGCCCAAGGTCGAGAAATGAATTTTTTCAAGTGCATTTTGGTTGACTTCGACCATCGTAAGCGCGTTCGTGTCTGAATAATTTGAAGTACCCAGTAAGATATGGTTTCACTGCAGGTAGGCATCTACTTTGACCAATTTCATCTTTCCAGTTTTCAAGGCAGAGGTACAATTAGGGCATATTTTTGATCAACAACTCGTCGTTGAAGATTTTAGCGATTATTTTTTCATCTCTTGATTTCAATAGTTGGACCTGTTGGACTGTCCCTCCCTGTAATTGAATTAATCCTACTAAATAAAGTGACACATTTTCTCCCATTATCCATGTGTTACATTCATTTTTTTTTTAAATTTCTTCGTGAAAAATCAAGAATCCAGCAGGCAGTTTTCTTAAAATTGCCAAAAATTTTTGAGTTGGTAATTTCAAGAAATTTGACAATTTTGACAAATTGAAAATTTTTGAAAAATTCAATGAATTTTAATAATGTAATAAAATTTAGAAAAATTTGCGTAATCGGAAAACTGATTATTATTCACGAATTGGCATTTTCAAAAAAATCCTCAATTTAGAGAATTTGGTCATTTTAAAAATTTTGGAAAATTTACAATCAAAATGGTCAAATAATATCCCAAAATATTGAGAATTTTATTGAAATTTTCAATTTTGTGAATGTTGCCAAATTTTTTGACGTTTCAAATTTTTTTTAAATTGTCAAAACTGTTGATTTCTCAAAATTTCAAATTCTTCAAAAAATGGCAAAGTTTTAAAAACTAGGCCTAACCATTTTCGACGATTCCTGACAATTTTGAAAAATTCTAATTTTCATCAACGTGCTTTATGGTGACTTAATTTCTGTGCTTTAGATTTTCCATACCGTTAAAAACCTCACTGAAAGTGAATATCGCATCGAATTCCATTGATTTCCACTTCACCACTCGACCACTCCAAAAATAGACTAAAACTGACGTCAAATCGTCCTGTCGTTATCTACGACGCTAAATAGCGATCCGGTTCGTTCGACGAAAAAAAAATCGCTCTCATCGAGCAGATATAAACACCGGAACAATTTCACGTATTAGGAACTCTACTATATACTTAACCGGTTGAATTTCATGAAATTGTAAGTACGTAAAAAAAAAAAATAAATAAGAAATTAACGTAAATAAGCACGTAATTTAAAAAGTGGGAATTATTTTTCATTCAAAAAAAAAAGGAGTACGAAATCGCGTCTTGTCGACAGCAGCGTTGTTGAACGACGTTCAGCAGCGAACCTTCCCCTCTTTTTCCCAAATCCATAAAACGCTACATAAACATAATAACAATAACACACCGAGTCGAAATATTTCACACCGTTTTAATAAGGTTGAAAATGGAAAAATGGCGAAAATTTTTCGTATCTATTCTCGTAATCGGAAATCGTAAAAACTGGAATAAGTACATGTAAACACGACCAGAACTTGCTCTTAATACATCAATCGTACCGTTAATATACTTAACAATCGAGGGTTAAGCGTCGCTTTAAAGTTTTTGTTCCCCTTCGAAAAATATTATTACTAATGGAAGTTTAATTATCGATTTAGGCTTTTCGATTCCAGTTTTCACGTTTGTATTTCGCTGCAATGAAAACGTGAAAAAACGCTATTTTTCCGATACCTAACCAGTTCGTAAACTCGAGTTTCCTCCAACTACCTAATACGACCAGTTATTCCAAACGCAAGAACAAATTCAAGGAGATTTATTTACACACAACATTCGAAAAAAAAACGATTACGAGTACTTACTACTAAGCGCGTGCCGTGTACCTACCCCACATGCGATTCGATTAGTACGGGCACTGATGCGAAAAACGTAATCGCGTTTGATCGAATGTCCCTTTATTTTTTCACTCGGTCGTAAATCGATGCGAAAACAATTAATATCGCGTGCATCAGACGGAGAAACGATATTCGAAGTGGTGGTGTGATCTTTTTTCCTTCAATTTACCGCACAAGGAATTTGAATACCGCAGACGATATCATATTTGACGGTAAGTTACGTATGCTTTATAAATATTTTTGAAATTTTAACGATGTCGAACGATAGGTGTCTTCCTCGCCTAAATTTTCACCATTAATTAGAATTCTGAGTAAAAAAAAAAAAACAATAAAACAATTAAGGTGGACTGGTTTTTTTTTTTACCAAATATGGGCTTTCAAACGGTCCTAATTAAAAAATCGTTAAATAAATAGGTACGAAAAAAAATGCATCACCTGCACGAGTTCATATCCAAATAGCTCAACGATTTACTATTCCAGCGATTAAACTAACGCGTATTGATTTCTTGATTTTGTTGGTATAAATATATTTACTATTGATAATCGTTTCAAAAAATTCGAAAGACTTCATTTATGCATGTAAGTGTAAATAGGGTGGAGTGAAAAAAAAAAACCATACCTTGGATTTTGACCAAATTCAGCGGAGTAGTTCACTTCGAGTGGAAAACATTTCAAAAAAATTTTGAGCCCCTCTAGTTGCAAGAAGAGGGAAGCAGAAGGTTCCCAAAGTGCACCTCCTCATGAAAAAAAATGAAGTAAAGTTCCTTTTTGAAAGAAATGTTGATAACATGGATATGTTTTTTCCTTTAAAACAGATTATGTAGTTGATCTGACTTCATGATATTTTTCAAAATCATGACTTTGAGATGGATAGGCAAATTATTTAAAAAAAAAAACAAAAAAAAATATTAGAAAGTCAAAACAGATGGAAAAGTCATGGAGCCAGTTCTGGCGGGTTGCCTACATAGACCGTCATTAAGAGGTCAGCCGTGACTCCTTCAATACGCGCCCCCATCCGAAAAAAAAATGACTAAAATATCAGAGAATTCTCACAAAATATCAGAAAGTCAAAAATTTGAGATTGCTAGGCAATTTAAAAAAAAAAAAATTAAAAAAAAAATGGGAATTTGAAATAGGTAGGGGGATTATTAAGAAATTTAAAAAAAAAATGACCAAATATCCTAAAATCAAAATTTTGAGATTGCTTGGAAAATTTTAAAAAAACATAAAATTTTTTAAAAAAATGGGAATTTGAAATAGGTAGAGCGATTATTAAGAAATTAAAAAAAAAAATGACCAAATATCATAAAATCAAAATTTTGAGATTGCTTGGCAATTTAAAAAAAAAAGATAAAGTTTTAAAAAATGAGAATTTGAAATAGATGGGGGGGGGGGGGGTTTTTAAAAAAAAAATTCTAAAAAATATCAAAAAAGAAAAAA
>FIZT01023747.1:0-12222 GCA_900065295.1 Paracoccus marginatus | reverse complement strand
GTCAACTTCAGGGGCTGAAATTTTGGCTCTGAGAGTATTTTTTCATGCTCTATCCGCCTGCGAAAAAAATTTTCGATTGGCGTGTATAACACTTGGGGTAGGTCCCTTGTTAGTCAATTATTTACCAAGAAAATTTTAGAAAAATTCTCACAAGAAGTTGTGTTCTACTAAAAAAAGTTGATTTATGCATCATTATTTTTAGTAAAAACATCCAGTCAATTTTCTTACTAAAAAATCTAGTTTATTCACTAAAAAATTTAATCAATTTTTTTACTATACAAGTATATAATTATACATACACGTTCACGTTTACACAAAAAAAAAGATTTTTTGCCAAAAAAAATTTGCACATTCTTTCACTTGAAATATAATTTTCACCATTTCATTTGGCACTTTTTCGCCAAAAAATGTAGCTAGGTAGATACCTATATTTCATGCAAAATTTTCACCAAAAAAATTATCCATCATCTATCAAATTTTTCTGACAATTTCTCATTGGAAAAATTTCACGACAAAAGAAATGCGAGTAGTTGAGCGGTTTTTGCTAAAAAATATTTTTAAACGTCAGTCACTGAAAAAAATCTGAGCAACTCAGTGAATTTGAAAAAGGACGCTTCATCGCTCCACCGAGAGCACCACGTACCAAATGAAATCACCACTATCGAAAATGAATTTCTATAGAACCCAAAGAAAAAAATCCCCACAAAGTTGTTTTTAATTTCCTCGTCTTTTTTTTTTACCCCGAAAAAATAATTTATCTAGAAACACTCGCCAGGCGATCGTGCCTCGCTGTTACGAAATCGAGATGAAAACTTAATGACGACTGTGAAAGTAGAGCTGGTTTAAAAAAGCGTTAGTATACAAATACCTTGCCATTAATTTAACGATCCGGTATAAAATTATGCGGAAAAGCAATTTATTTGGCGATTGTCGAAGAAAATGATATATCGTTAAGTGAATTTAATCTGTTCAAAAATAACAAAGAAAATTCGACAATCGATTATTTTTCCATGCGATACAGAGGGAATAGCATTAATGGGGTTTGCATGTTTTCGGTCCCATATTCCGCACAGTGCGTTCGGTTCTTTGCTTATCGATGTATGGCTATTGGTAGGTGTACTGCAGCTGCACCTGCGTAAGATAATTTCAGCGGGGATTACTTCTTATGCCTTCGAAGAAACCGAAACATTTAATAAATCGAGACGGTACGGCATAATTTTTCCATAAGCTTGGGAAAAAGATTAAGTACCTATCTTTGCATAAGAAATTCTGTAAACATGTGATCATTCATGGAAAGCTTTGAAAAAGAGCTCGCAAAGCGTACGTACCGTACCTTACCTACACATAGTCTAATTATCGATGCGAGAAAACGTCACCGTTAATTGTCGCAAACTAAAAAGGAGTATAATTAATGAGACCGCAGCGTGTTAATTACAGATTGAAAAAGGGGAAATTTTTTTTTGATAAATGAATTAACGTTTAATAGGTTTAAATTGAGCGTACGTATTAATACGTTCGCGATACCGAAGCGATCAGTCAATTCATCCGAAAAGAAGTTACCTTCAGTTTTTTGGAGGATAAACTTATATTTACTCGTGCACAGCAGTTCCATATTGGAATAGTTCTCTCTCTTTTTTCCTATTTTTTTTTTTCGGTACCCGAAAGTACACATACACATATACATCTATGAGATGATATTACGTGATAAGGTTTCTTCGCACATTAAGACGAAGAAGGAACAGAAAAGTGCCCGAGCCCAGGGTAAAAACACATCGAAGAGAAAAAAAAATAACGCCGGATGAACTAGTACATTCTACTAGTATATATACTTTGCGTATATGCTATATGGCCGAACTATATACGAAAGTTTTCGCTCGACTTTTATAAAATTCCCACTACAGTCGTCAATTCGATACTTTTCGATTACCGAAGGCGCACAACTGTATCTTTAAAGCTCAAAATACACCGATAAAACGTCTCCAGATACTACAAGACAATGCTAATTCCCTCGAGTGTTTGTGTATACGCGAGCTCTATCTGCTGTGCAGCTTCTCATGATGCTCGTATGGATACGTGGTGCAGCCAGATGAGGCTTGTGGGCAGGGTGGCGATGGAATTTTCGCATCAGCCTTATACACATACACGTGTTGTGCGTATACGGCTTCTCTTGTCGCCAATAATGAGAAATATTACCAACAGTAAAAATTTTTATTCGACCCTAATAAATTTTATTATATCGATGGTATCGTGTTGTGATACGTAAAGCAGGAAAGGTACGCAGACGTTTCAGCGAATATTTTCAACGTCGGTCCGAAAAAGGTGCTCGAGGTATGAGTCCTGGAAGTAATACTGGCTCAGGAAGGCGAATCTAACACCTGGTCCTTGTTACAAAGTTTGATATTTATTTAGCTGGTGGAGTTGTTGGAGGAAAATTTCCAACATCTTCTTGAGATTGGAAATAGCCTCTCAAAGATTTCAAGACGAGCGAAAAATTCATCAAAAATTTGGGGATGAAGAAATTAGCGTTCTTCTGCCTTCTTAGATAAGAATTTATCTTTGAACAAAAGTAAAATTTTCATCTACTAGAAAAAATTAGAAAAAAAAAGTATTTTGCCCCGCCCCCATACTTGCACTACGGATCCAAAATTTTTTTTACCATGCTTGACCTATCATGGTGGGTTTCGTCGAAATTCTTTTTGAATCAAATTCTGAACTAAGGATTTGTTCAAATTTTTCAATTAAAAAAAATTTTAAATTCTGACAAGAAACTTTTCATTGAAAAAAGAAATCCTGATACGTTTTTATTCCTTTCCTATTTTTTAAAAATCAGGTTGAAAAAATTTCAAGAAAAAAATTCTCGCAATTAAAAATTCGAAAAAGAACGAAAATTTTCTCAAATTTCTGTCACCTCTCTCTTCTTGCTCTAAAACATCAAAATATGCAGACGGTTTATCCTGTATTATTTTCCCTCGCCACAAAAAAAGGATTAAGAAGGACCACAAATTGAAAAATCGACTTTTCTTTGCAAACAGCTCTCATCGTTTCGCAAACTAATTTCCAGCTTCATTTCTGCCTCTGGTCACGATACCCGAACTCGAAAATCTAGTAATTTCCTATCGAAAGTAATCTTCGGGATAGTTTTTTCTCGTCCAAACGTAGGTAGATTCCAGCATCGGCATCGTGGCGTCGATTTCTCGTAATTCTATCAAATTACCGTTTTAATTTCGTGACCGGGTACCAATTGATTGGGCGAATCAACTTTATAGTTGGCTAAATTGCGACTGCGAACGATATCGGTGTAATTGAACGATCGTATGGTGCGCGACAGGTAGCTCAGTATTGGGTGTACCTAATAAATGAAAATCTACTCGGCTCTGCTGATAAACTGTAAACACGTACTCGGAGACGCAACCCCTCGTCCTCCAATCGCAATAACGAAGCGAATCGTTGAACGCGACCGGGATTCGGGACTCGGTTGAAATTCAAATACGCGAGCTCATCAGCTGGTAAATCAGTTCGAATCGGCGCGGCACAGTCAGTCAAAATGAATAAATATTTAATTCAGCGTCGCGCTAAGAACTTGTTAAACGATGTTCATTCGGTCGGGCTGAGCAGCGAAAATTACAATCGAATTTTCGTTAGTTCGACGTCGCCTCGCTTCGGTTGGAATATTAATTAAACCGAGAACCCTAATTTTACCACCGTATTGTTATCAATTTGTCGACTAATTTTTTATTCGCCATGTTTTACATCTTCTTATCGTTTACAACAGGAAATTATTCCTCAAAAATGTCAACCACGTTTAAGCATTCCCTATGAGACGCGACTTATCGTTCGTCTACATGCGTATACCGTCAGAAATAGCTACTACTTTTTATACCCGTCATACTCAGCGTTTTTGGTGGTACCTATTTTCGTCTCTTGCGCGTCGTTTTTGTTCGTGTATGATATAATACCTACGCGAAAAACAGACGAGAGATTTGTGTTGCATATCCATTATCCACGTGCGTAGCTGCAAATACGTAAATACAAAGACAAACTCCGCCAGCGCAGGTGAAAAATCAATCCAATGTGACGTAAATTTTGGCACTGGCAAAATTGTTAATAAAACATCTACCTTAGGTAAGGGTACTCGTCGTATTCGCCTAATACGCCATGCCACGCAGCCAAAGTCGAGCTTCTATATGCTAAATACTCGCACGTAACACAATTACACACTATCTCTAGTCCTAATGGGAATTACTCAGGGGGTTGGCTGCTCGCTCTTTTCGTCGTTCGTCGCGTAGGTATATTCATAACCAAGGTATTCGGTGTACTGGTAACAGAGGGCAAGGGCAGGGTGAACGTTCGTTGTATTATTTTATAAGTTGCGTGAACTTTTCACAGTCGTGTAATTAGAATGGAAAATTACGCGTACGATTTTATGTTCAACTTTGAAATGGCGATATTTACGAGCTAATACGTGGTGAAAAGTTTAAAGAAGCGTACTTATTGGACTATATCGAGTTGGAAAAAAAATACTCAATAAAATTTCACGTTATAGCGCCTCAAGTGGAAATATCCGACTTCGTTTTTAATGATTTTTAAAAATATTTGCGAAACAAATGATCCGCGTATTCCGCAGAACGTAGTCTAAACCTTTTTGGTTCGCGTACTTTTACATTCGATTCGAATCGAATATTAGTTCGCATTCCATTGTAAAAACGCACAAAAATGCAATTTTTAAACGGGAGGTTTCCTTGTTAATTTATTTTTCATCAAGATTTTTTCGAAAATTGGGCAATTTTTTTCAACAAAAAGTAATTTTGTGACGAAATTGTTTCCCTACGAGGCGTGCAGAAACTGGGCCCTCAACTCCCTTACCTCCTCGTTTTGCTAACCGTCAATTTTTTGAAAATTCTGAGGTTTTGAAAAATTTAACAATTTTAGACAGTTTGACAATTTTGAAAAATTGTACAATTTTAGACAATATGAGAATTTTGGAAAAATGGACACGTTTGGTTAATGTTGAAGAATTTCAAAATTTCAAAATTTTGACACGTTTGACAATTTCGAAAATTTTGACACTTTTGGAAAATTTGCCAATGCTGAAAAATTTGCCAATTTAAAAAATTTTCTTTTTACACAATTTAGCAATTTTAAGATTTTTACTTTTTTGAACAGCTTAGCAATTTTGGAAAATCTGGAATTTTGAAAATTTTGACACTTTTGGAAAAAAATTTGAAATTTCGGAAAATTTAGTCATTTTGAAAAATTTGGCAATATTTGGACAATTTGGTGAATTTGGCAATTTTAAAAAATTTAGTAGTTCGGAGAAATTTGAAAAATTCTCAAGATCTTTTAGAATTCAGCATTTTAAAAATTTTTACAACTTTGAACAATTTAGCAATTATCTGAAGCTGTCAATTTTTTGAAAATTGCTGAACTGTCCAAAATTGTCAAATCATAAATTACCTTCTTGATGTCGGATGTCTTCCAACATCTCACTTTTTTTTACAAAAAAAATAGGGTGCATAGAAAACTTCAGCCTCAAATCAAATTTTAATATTTCTTTTAGGTTTTTTTGAGCGTTCAAAAATTTGTTAAAATTCAAAAAACGATGTCGACCATTTGAAGCATCTGATAATGAAATATTTTTCTGAATGGGTATACTCTTCCTATACCCATACCAGTTCCCAATTCCATATCTTTATGCCATTTCAAACATCTCTTTCGTTAGCATATGGGAGATCTCAAGGTGAAAAGCATGACCCTAAATTTTTATTACCAGTCACGACTGAAAAAACAAAAAAAAAAAAAAAAAAAAACAACAAAGTTCGCCCGAAGCCTTCACAAAAAAAAAAAAAAAAAAAAAAAAAAATACAACAAAGTTCGCCCGAAGCCTTCACATCAACTCAAAACAACTCTTTTTCCAGACATTTTGGCAAACCGAAAAAAAATGTTCTTTTCCCAAAGCACCACACTGAAGGAAAGGAATACAATATATTCTAGGAATGCGGCTAAAATTGGAAACATTATCATATCCCTAAGCGACAATATTGTCACGAGGTTTATTTTTTACGAATCAAGTTCGCGTTTTGAATTAAGGAGTCAATTCGTATACGCTTGAATTGGGGGAAATAGGAACAGTGACAGCCATCAAGCTGGCGGATATTTATGACATGAACATTACAGAGTGTGAGCAGCGGTAGGCGAACCTGTGTAGGTAGCAGGGGGACAGATAACCATCGTATACCAATACTACATTGACCACGGTTGGCTGATATCGTAGGTACGAGTTAGAGAATATCACTCGTACGTAATAAAATACCATCTACGTCGAAACTTTTAATCCTTTGAATTCGGTCGTCGCGTCGATGAAAAGAAAAACAACTTTCATCCGGTTAATTTGGTCTACTTATAGAAAAAGAAACATGTAAATTTATACGAAATTTGAAGGAGCAAAAAATCTGGCCGATTCGTTACCTATTATCAAACGAACAACCGCCTTGATTCGCAATTTCGTCTCGCTTGTTGCGAAATATTAAGCACGTATCCGTCCCTCTATCCGTACAACCCGGTTGATAATTTCAATTCGCATAATAGTGTATAATTTTCGAGCTTGCGAATGAAAGATCAAGCGAATAGTTAGCATAGAATAAGAGAGAAACGGTAGGTACTTTTTTTTTCATCTCCAAAGTGGTTGAAAAGGCAGCTTGGCGAGAGGGAAAAAATAACCGGGCTCGACCAGCTTTCTGCCGCCGTAAGTAAGCTTTTTCAAAAAAATGTAACTTTTTTGCAGCTTTCCCTCATTCGAGTAATTGGACTTCTCAAATATTTCTTCAATTAAATATCTGTTCGCCGAAAATTTCTTCTCATTTTTTTTTCTCGCCGTATTAATTTTTTATAATAAAGTTTCTGCTGTCTTTTTCCATCTCCCTCCTCGGTGTTTTCTTTATTTGGCCTTTTATTCGCGCAATATAGTATAATATAGCGACAGCCCGGCGTGTTTTAATTACATTACCATATTAATGAGCTTTGCAGAAATCGTTTTCGCTTTTTTTTTTTGTTACGAAATGTTCTATTTTATAGCGAATGTTTTCCTTCGTATACTTACTTGTTGCGTGTTTTTTTTTCTATACAAGACATACTGTCTCTGTTTACTTTTATTTTTACAAACGAGCTTTTATATTCGTTCAAGTTTTTCTTCTTATTTATATTGAAGTTTTTATAAAATGAATAATAGCGTATTGCGAGCCAATTACAAAAACATACAGTTCGCCGTTCGACTAGAGCCAACAAAATTCAGTGACCCGATGCGAAAAAAAAACCGCTGAATTTTAAAACTTGCCACAGCATTTCAGCCAGAAGTGCCTATGCGCGATTTTGTAAATAAATAATTCCGCAAACCCGCGAAATTTCATCGAAAAAGTTCCATAATTTAGAGTAACTGCTCTCTTAATTTGAATCAGTCAAAAAGGTCAAAATTGACTGATGAGAAAACTGAGTCACTATGAATCAGTGAAATTCTACGGCTTAATCAATGAAAAATTACTGATTCAATCAGTAAATTTTTATTTTTGATTCAAGAATGTCTTCCATAACTACTGAATGGAATCAGTAGGTATAAATTTTAATTTACTGATCGAATCAATGAAGATTTACTGATTCATCAGTAATATCTAATGAAAAATTACTGAATCAAAAGCAAAAATTTACTGATGTGGACCAGTAATTTTTCACTGATTCACACCAATGACTCAGTTTTGCCTTTTTATTCGTTGAATTTTATCCGATTCAAATTAAGAGAGTGCTACTTCCTATTTTCACAGCGAAACCGCGCGACGTCTCCACTCAGCATGTCCCGTTGCATTCGTAAAGATTAAAGATGGGTGTTTTCTTTCGTCATTTCAAAAATTCCGTATTTGTTTATAGAAATTCGAAACCGATACCGAAAAATATTTGTAGTTGAATTGATGCTACAAAAAAAAGGTTCAACTTATTCGATAATATCTTTTGAAATGAAAATATTTTCTTTTTGTTTAATACCAAGAGGGTTGGTAACATTGACTTTATTCGCGGTAAAGGATATTTTCGAGAATTTCTTCTGACGTGTGTTTGGTTTTATTTTTATTTTCTCTTCTCCGCGGCAATCGGGACTTCGCCTCGGTGTAGTCGTAGATATTCAGTCGGGGATTTATTCTGCCCTTTTTCCATTTTAAATATTTTTATTCCCCGAAAGCTATAGATAGTAAAAGTATAGATTTTCTTTCGCTGAGAATAATTTAAGAACAACATTTGAAAGTTTTTTTTCTTCAGTTTTTTCCTACATTTTTTTTTCCTAGAGTGAAAAGTTGTGCACGCGGATAGTTTACTGGTATGTTTCGGGGTTTATGAGTTGATATGGGGGTTTACCCCAACCTCTCTTTTCTTTAATAATTTATGTTCCATTTTAGGAAGTTTTATCAATCGCTGAGTGGGACCAGGTATCTACTTTTGAAGTTGATAAAATTATACGTTGTTTCGGTAGAGAATTATGTTTGAAAGATGATTCGGAATTGGGGTGTTTTTTCCAATATTTTTTCTCTTTCATAATGTGTACTTTTTGATTACATTTCTTCAAGACTGAAGTTTGCACTTTTCAGCCGATTGAACCGTATTTTCTAGCGTTCGGATTTTTGATACCTATGAAAACAATAAAAAATTTACATTTATCTTACTTATTGAACCGGATAAAGAATGCTGATCTTTCAATTCATGAGGATATCAATAATATAAATATGAAAAGTCAAAAATCAAAAATCAGGTTTCGAGAATTTTCGAACCTGAAAATTAGGCCAAAACTGATGGAAAAAAATCAATTTTTGAACCAATTTTATTCCAAAACATCAAAAATTTTCAATTTTTTTTTTTAAAAGTTTAAATTTTTAATAATTAAAATTTGAATTCTTCTGAGCTTTTGAAAAAAAAATGATTTGTACTGGATTTTCATTACCGGTCTATATTCAACAAATTTTCAACATTTTTGATTTTTGAACTCATCCAAAATTTGGTTTTTGAAAAATGTCAAAATTTTTTAAAAATAAATTATGGCATCTACCAAAACTTTTTTAGAATTTTTTACTTGAAAAAATTCGAGAGTTTTTATTGATTTTTAAGCAAATTTCGAAAAACGGAAGAAAGTTTTCGATTCCTTACAATAGAATTTCAGAATTGAAGAAATCTAGGAAGAAATCTTCAAAAATTCAAAAAGAATTGTGTTTAAAAAATTCAAATTTTTGGTTTTCAACAAATTTTCAAATTATGTAGTTTTTTTTTTTCATCAAAAAAATTGAAATATCAAACCATACTACTAAATTAATGATTTTTCACATTTGTAAGCTTGATCTTTTTTCCATACAAAAAACGCCAACCAAAAACAATTATTTTAGATACTTAATAAAAATTGAAAAAAAATCTTCTTTTTTCGTACATCTCTCTTCTATGATGACACCTCACCTGTCAACATTTGGCAAAAATTCAGCGAAAAAAATTGGAATTATCGAAGCGCATATGATCGAAGAGATATCACCAACCACTTGACATTTATCGAACGAGTTCTCATTCTATCCCTCGAAACAATTAACAACCAACGATATCGTGCCGCTATAACGGTGACATTTTCTCAACTAGCACCTTTTTCCCCATTGCTCCGGAGCTTTTTAAAAACTACGTGTGACGGCTGTTTTCTTGGTTAAAATAAATAATCCGCGTTAAATTTCGTCGAGTATCCAACTTTTCTATTTTCAATTAACTGGAAAGTTTTTTTCCTTTTTTTTTTTTTTTTAAGAAAAGCTTTCACTTATCCAAACTGGAAAACGAAACGAAAGTAAAAAAGAAATACTTACATTCAATGACACATAAGTAGATACGAAATTCGCACTGCAGAATATTCGGATACTTCAACGAGACTCGATTTATTTTTTTTTGTACATTGCTGGGGCCAGCGAGAACAATGAAAAAACAATACGCAGGCAGGTAGATAGGTACCTACGTGCGAACTGCGAAGTACGAGTAGATTTTTTTTACGGTTCTCGTGTCATTAAGAATAGATTAAAAATATACGTTGGCGATAAAGTGTATCCGAATATAATCCTATTTGCGTGTAAATAGACATGTAATGGGGAATCGATTCGGTTAATATCATAACTAGATTCGTATATTATGTTGTAAATTCATTCCGAATTCAGGATGGAAGGAGGCCGAGGTAGTTATCATTTTTAGCGCGCCTATGGAAATCTGCAATGTCTGTACGTTGGACTAGATAACGCGGCAGACACGCTATAAAACGTGGAAAATATTTTTCCCAAAAGCTTTCCTCTGTGGCCTACGCTGTACGCCGGCTGAAACGTCAAAAAGCACGTATCGATTTAAATATCGTACAGGATAAAAGAAGACATCACTAAAAAAGAGATCCGAATAAATGTAATTTACGGTACGGCACCGAGTATTGTTACCGAATAACTTGTTGTATCGGCAATTTTTCTTTTTCCTATTTCCTTACGTATCCCCTGAAGGATTTCGCCTTTTATATTCCTACATGATGTTTTCTTATTAACCACCAGCGTCGTGATTTATGTATATGTACGCTGAACAGAGCTCTCCTCCCTTCCCTGCCTGTGTACTGGTACTGCTATATAAGGTATGTGCCATTTGTGCCGGCGACTTACCTGCCAGAGTATGGATACTTGCGACTATGTCTTGTACTCGTATATGCAGTGTGCTCGGACCAAGAAACAGTTAAAAATTACTCACGTAAGGGTACAGCTACACCTACACGACGGATCACCATCGCCAACGAGCTAATAAATTATACAGACTACCCCGAGGTACCTATACGAAATTAAATTAACTCGATTCGTTTAATAAGCTCGGCAACAAATGGCAATCCTTCATCGTTCAACGGTGACCTTTTTAACGAGAGTAATTAATTTTAATTATTGCGAATACCATACGTAGATTTAGCCAGAATAAACATACCAGCTGAGATGAGCGCCATACACGGCCATACATACATTCTTATCGTTGGTACAAGCATTAAAGCCATGAAGAGCTCGCAATACAGCATGTAATCCTCTTCTTCTTAATGATTCATTTACATAGGCACGTTGGCTTTTTTTTTTCGGTAGATGCTAATCATACTCGAAACGTATGTGTACGAAGAAAGTATAATGTAGGTAAATAAAATCTTAGCGAGGATTTCACTTTGGCATTCGCAGATTCAGATTTTTATCCTTTAACAGGACGGCTCGAGCTCGTTATTAATTAAAGGATTAGCCTCACGTTTGGGCCGGTCTCGTCCAGTTTCGTTTCATTTCATCGCATATACGTTCAATTTTTCAACTCGAATTAACCTTTCTTGATGGGATTAGCAGAACACTTAATTTTGCGTACATTCTAATGGGACAAGAATACTCTCACACTAGTGAAAATTTTTTTCAATTTTCGGCGAAGAAAATTCTTATCAAAATAGTTATTATTATTTATTCTTTTTTTATTTACCCCCCCCCCCCCCAGGTGTAAAGTTGAGTGATCATTGAAAAAATTTTCAAATTTTTCTGGAATCCCCCCCCCCTCAATTTTGTGTCACCTCATACTTTTTCAGCCCGATTGATGCATATTAACCGGACCCCCAAAGGCAATCGTCGTACCATGCGTGACATCGTGATACTTCCACGAGAACCCGGTACGAAAAGCGACGTTTCTCTTCGGGGTAACAACGACGCGCCGCGCCGTTTCCCTACTACCAGCTGTCAAAATGAAACCAAACTATGATTTATTTAATAGGGGTCTTAAGGAGACCCCTGAACCAAAATTTTAATCCATTCGAAGCATAATCGCGAGATGTTAAATTTTAAAAATCGTCTCTTTTCACAATTTTTTTGAAAATTTTTCAGTTCAGCCCCAATCAACTTATAGAACTGGAATCTCGATTTCGGGAAGCCACTACAGATGTGTTGTTTTTACCACGTCGAGGTATGTCGCGTATCTCACCAGCGTTCGTGGGAAGTACCATAGTTGCGTCGTTTCAGAAATTGACCTCTTGATGAATGAATAAATATACGAATTGATCGAGCCGAAAATTTTTATGCAACGCGTTTTCATATGGTAGCGCTAGCTTACGGGGGGCGGGGGCAGAAAAATTCGAAATCCCCCCCCCCCCCCCCCTACCAAAAAAAAAATATTAGTTTTTTTTTTTTTTTT
>FIZT01023734.1:0-12346 GCA_900065295.1 Paracoccus marginatus | reverse complement strand
TTACAATTTGGAGTGATTCCCATTTCACTAGCTCTTTTCATCGATTTAGAAATGATAATACGTGAATTTTCAAAATTTCCCATTTCCAAAAAAAACTGCCGTCCAGATCAATTTATTTTTGTGGTTTTGGTGATTGACCCTTGGGACCATTACTGCTGTACAAAAATTTTTTCATTTCATCCGTCAGTTTCGCCCCGGACACCAAAAGGGTTAATATGCATTTTCATTTTTCTCTTTTTTTTCAATTTTTAGAAATTTTTAATGTTTAGAAAATCGTTTCCAATCAAAAATCGTCAAATTTTTGGAAAACTACCAATTTTTAAAAAATTGTGGTTATTTTTTTGAAAAAAAACTTTCAATCTTTGAAAAATTGTGAATTTTTGAAAACTTTTCAATTTTTTCAAACTGCCAATTTTTTGGAAATCATTAATTTTTGAGAAATGCCAATTTCTAAAAAAATTCCACTTTTTTAAAAATAGTCAATTTTTTTTGAATTTTAAAATTTCAATTTTTTTGAAAATTGCCAATATTTTGGGAATCGTTAATGTTCAACTTCTAAAAAATTACCATTTTTTTGAAAATTGACAATTTTTTTTCCCAATTTCAAATTTTCAAAAAATACCAATTTTTGGGAAATTGAGAATTTTTGAAAAGTTGCCAAAATGTCAATTTTTCAAAAACCTTGCAAATTGTGCAAAACTCAAAATTTTTTTCAGCTTGAAAATTTCATTCGAAAAACATGAAATGAATTATTTCTAAAGGATGAAAATAAATTTAAAGTATGCATAAATTTTTCAATCAGTACATAAAAGGGAGATGATGAAAAAAATTCAAACGTAAAATTCTGTTGAAAAAAGTAGCTACTTCTTCAATTCGAATTTTCAAACGAAATTTTCAAATAGTAATTAAAGTCGGACAGCGGACAACAATTCGCACTTCGCTGTCCTACGTAAATGTCTGCTGCCTTCTGCGAATGCTATACATACCGACAAAAAAGTAATCGCATTAATGACACCCAGGCCAGAAAAAGGGAAAAGTAACACGAGCTCGTTTAAAAGTCTCAATATCGGGGTGTAAAAAATTCTCACAACAACACGTTTCGATCAACCTACTGATAAATGATGGTTTTAAATCGAATCAACTCTAGAAACGTTTCGATTTCGTCTACATACCCCATTCACGTGTCGACCACAAGCATATGTGTGAGTGAAATTCTTTTTTTCTAAATGTAGGTAAAGCAACCAGCACTGTAAGATCATCGGACCAAATCTATACCCCGGCGAACGGGACGAAGGAGGGCGCTATTTTAAAAGCTACGATATTTAACCTCCAATTTCCAACGTAAAATAGCGAAGAAGAAAAAAAAAGGAAGAAAAAAAGAAAAAAGAGAATTCGAAGAATGGTAAAAAGTTTTAAAAGATACACCCTAACAATGGAAATATATCTTTTTGGCTTCTTTTCTGCATTTGGAATTGTTTTATAGTTAAAAGGAGGAAGATGATCCCCTATAAATAACTGTTAAAGAGACTAAAAACACTGCTAAAGTCGACATTTAAAAATATAGTTGACTTCCTTTTAATTTTTTACGCTTTTTTCTCTCTTTCCCTTTGCGAGGTCTTTTTTCTTTTCTTTTTTTAATTTTACGCGCCCTCCTCGCCTCTTCTTTTTCGTCGGGTCGAGGTAACGGCGCGGCTGTGTTGCGTTTAACGCAATACTTCTTCTGGGCTCGCGCCTCGTACGATAATTTTATCGGCCTTTGCTAATGCACAAACGAAGCTTTATATCCTCTTTATTTATTAATCAATTCTTCGCGGTACGACGCGTAAATTTATTCGATTTATTTATTCGCTCTTCTTCTTTCTTCTTTTTTTTCAAGGCCAATACGAAACGTTTTCCAAAATAAAGTCGATAAATTGTTTCTACAGGTGTAAAAAAAATTGGAAAAAAATTAAATCGTCGACTGTTTAATTTTTTCTCC
This sequence comes from Paracoccus marginatus, assembly GCA_900065295.1. Classification (NCBI taxonomy): domain Eukaryota; kingdom Metazoa; phylum Arthropoda; class Insecta; order Hemiptera; family Pseudococcidae; genus Paracoccus; species Paracoccus marginatus. Next base: position 10,368 of record FIZT01023734.1, on the reverse strand, counting down.
ATTACTCGAAGGCAAAGAAATACGTAATTTTTGAATACCTACTTAATTTACAAATTTCAATTTATTGAAAATTCATTTTCTTATTTCATCTAAATTTTTTCATACATCAATCGATGAAAAAGCAGCGGTGAATTTTTCAATTATTCTGCTAAATTTCACGGTTACAATAGGAGTTAGCGGCAGGCAGAATTTAATTTACATTAATAAGGATTTGTTCTTCATATATTTAGTCACCTCCGCGCTGCGTGCTGCGGCCTTTGCTTACATGCCGACGCTGACAACGCTTATGGCGAAATCCCGCTTATTTATACTGTATACAGCTATATATAGGTTTCAGGTTCTCTGCTCTATCTGCATTATTTTAATTATAAACTATCTCCCCGTATATACGCGATATTGCGAGCTCGAGCTGTAGATACGTAACGCAGGTATACCTAACCTACGTATACGACGCGACGCATACGAACGGCGCGGCGCGGCGCGGGGTGGAAAAAAACGAGGTATCATCCTTGGTCGGAATTATAATAACCGGAGATAAACGTAAAGCGGTGTCGTCGAATCGAATTCATAATCCGCGCGGATTAAACCACCGAGCCCGGTTCGTCAATTTGATTCGAAAAACGCCGCAATCGCTGCGTTAAATATACGATTACAAATCCGATTCATCGAGTAATACTTTTTGTCGAATGAACACAGCAAGCCAGAATAATTAAAATGGCTACGAGAGATTTTTTTTATCAAATCCGTACAGTGGACGAGAACCGCGTATATTACCAGGGGAATTATTGGCTACCTACTATCTATCAGTATTGGGAAAATTCCAACAAGTGCGGAATTTTCTCCGGATGAATGAAACAAATTTGGAAGTTCATGAGGAAAGAAGGTCGAACGTATACGCACATGAATAGTGAGACAGATTTAAACATTGGATAATGATCAATTTTTCAAATTAAAAAAAATTAAAAAATTGAAAAAACTTTGAAAATTATCAAATTGATGAGAAAAAAAAACAGCATATGCCAAATTTTCAAAAATTAGCAATAGCCTTTTTGAAAATTTTGGAAAATCAAAAGTTTTCGAAAATTGAGGATTTTTTAGAAAAAATTTAACGACATTCAACTTCATTTTTTTTCAATTTTCAATAATGAGAAAAAAATGCAAACATTCAAAAATTTGGTGAATTTGATTTTTTTTAAAAAAAATTTTTAGCACATTGAAAATTTTAAAATATGAAAATTAAATTTTTTTGAAAAACGAAAAATTTAAGGAAACGACCGAAAAAAATTCTATTGCTTCAAAAAATTTTAATACTACATAGAAAATTTTAGAATCCCCACAATTTTTCAGGTGATTAAAAATTTTTCGAAATAGTTGTTTTTTGAAAAAATTGAAAATCTTGGAAAATTTAGAAAATTGAAGAAGAAAATTGGAAGATTTGGGGAATTTATTTCTCAAAAAATAATTTTTTTTCAAAAATTGGAAAAATTGTGATTTTTTTTTCAATTTCACTTTAGTCGTGATTTTTCATGATTCCATCAGATTTCATCCAGAAACAGAATCAAAATTTCAAACAAAAGTTCATTAATTTTGTACTCGGGCAATATTTTGCCAACTTTTTCTCTACTATAGAAACAAAAAAATGTCAACGAAATCAGATAAAGCAAAGCAAACAGGATTTTCGCCAAAGTACGAGTAAGTACCAACCAAAATAGACGTAGCTTTAGCTTACCCATTGGATACGTAAAAATTAAACGAACTTTTAGCTTACCTACGTACCTAATACCACCGTACACTTGGTAAAGCTACATTGAAGTTGTCTCTAGAGTACAAAGCGTACAACAGATAAAATTTTAATATAATATTTTTGGTACACAGCTTTAGTTGTAAGATAATGGTAAACTGGGTGTACCTCTATATCTGTATACTTATGTATTTTTTTTTTCCATCAGCACAATATTCGACTTGTACTCGTATTAGAACATAGCATACCACGTATATTTACCCTGGAAAATAACACCTCTTACGTGGAAAACGGTGCAGCCAAAGGCGATTTGAAACCGAAAAAGATCCAAGTACTTGGGATACGTGTAAAATTTTCAAACTCTAATATCAAATTTAAGCCACGCCTTAAGGGTAATAGGTACGTGTACGAGATATGGTTAGAGTAGAGGGAAAAGAAAACCTGGTTAGATTGAAAATTTATACTTACTAGTGTTCGTCATTACGAACCAATAAAATTAAAACCTGATCCGGAGATGGTTTTTGGAAAAATAATTTATTAATTTCGCCAAACTGTACCACTGCGTATACAGTCGTACAAATGTATAATATGCCTTGTCTGCACCGTTCACACAACAATGTTAGACCGTAGCGTTGTGATGTGGCTACGGTTTAGTCGTCATAAAATTTGTAGTTTATTTTCAACGTATCAACTAAGCTTTGTTCCTTTGTATATAATTGTTGTTCAATGCTGAGACTAATCTTTTAGTATTATCTACTCGTTTTAAGTTTAATGCCTCCAGAGATTTGTATATATCTACCGCGAGCAATTTCCAACGACTCGCGAACAGTAAACATTTTATGATATTTTTCTGCGCTTTGACCTAATACTACACTAGCTGGAAATTTCGCTTTATTCTTTTCTATAAAACTCGTAAACATTCGTCTAATCTAAAATATACCATTTAATGGTCTTCGAGCTAAATTGAAAATACTTTATAAATGTGCGAAAATTTCCTATTTCCATCTCCTTCCCCTTGGATGAAATATGTGAGAAATGGCTACTGTAATTTTGGTGAAATGTTGATGAAATAAAAGGACTGAAAATTGAAACTACCAATACACGAAGAAAGATGACTGGACCTGACGTGACGCATGACCAGTTGACCACTCGTCAAAGTTGTAGAACTCGTAGACTATAGTTCTCCGAAATGTTGAGACGGATAATAATTTTTTATAGGTATCTATTTTCTTTTACAAACAATTTCCCCAAATTATATTTTACCAGACGCGCACTTCCGTACCCAGTGCCGTGTATTATGCAAGTACCTACCTACTACCTACGTAGTACGTATTATTATGAAGAAAAATATAATAGAACATTTCTACTCAAATATCCAGCGAAAAAGACCCTATTTACGGATGGTAAAATTCTAAACTTTCTTCAAATATTTACGCACTACTTATATTCACGCAACCATATCTACTGACACCTTTTATATACCCGATTCTTGTCAGATGATTCGAGAAGAGGAAGAATAAGCGAATGAAAACGAAACGATGCGACGCGAGGTATTCGCACTACGGCGTTTCACCGAAGAATGGAAATTTTTAATATACTTAACGAAAGAGTAAAACGTTACATGTCGTCGGATTGAAGTCAATATTGATGCCACCTTTGTCGTCGCATAGCTTTCGGCGTTTTATACACACATCACCACGCGATAAAAATTCACACTTAGGTACCTACATGAATAAATTGAAATATATCTACGTGATTTGGCGACACTTTAGATAGATACGATAAGTACTCGTATTATACACAGCTTTTCTTCAGTCACTGTGTGATGTTATAGAAATGAAGAAATCCCTTGATGATTTAGAAACAACACGTAATATTTTTTAATAATTTATTTACACGATAAAAATATGTAGGTACATAGGTACAAAAACTGAATTAATGTAAATGGGTGTAGTTACCATACAAAACCTGGGAACTGGTACTGCAGGGCTCTCTCACTATGTACATCAACATCAACATGAAAATCGAATCAGTTCTGGAACTTTTTCATGAAGTTTGAAACAGGGAAGTGAAGTATAAGTAACTGAATAGGAAGTGTATTGTATTCAAAGCCAGCAGCGCGACAGATTAACGATACCCACTACCGTTAACTTGAACGGCAGCATTACTGTTGGAATTCGCATTCAACGAGGCATTTCCACCGTTCGATTGTACCGCAGCGTCAGAGCTACTAGAAGCATTTGCATTCATTCCTGAAGGAGGTGGGCCACCGGCATTATTCGAATTATTAACATCCACTGCAACATTCGCACTGGTGGAAGCTCCAACTGTACCACTTCCAGCTCCTCCAACACTAGCTCCGCTAGATCCACCAGCCGAAGCACTAACATTACCACCGCTACCACCTCCACTACTACCACCTCCACCTCCACCAGTACCACTTCCACCACTACCACCTCCACCTCCACTACTAGTGACGGAGGTTTGAGAAGATATCTGGCCGCCACCACCTTGTTCAGTTTCTTGGGTAGTGGTGGTGGTATGACCATCGGAAGAAACGCTGGTTTTGCTTTTGGAATGGTATTTATTCGTATCGACGTCCCATTTCTGCGTCAGCGTGGATAATTTCGACTCGTCGATTCCGCTCTCTTTTAAAGCCTGCGAGATCTGCTGCGAGTACTGTTGCCGTTTCTGCTCGTTTTCGTACAGGTCATGATTATAGGCGATGAACGTGATCGAACCCTTATCGCAGGGCGTCTGACCGACGAAATAGTTCTTGTGATCGGTACACAGTACGGCGTATTCCGAACTCAAGTACGATTTGACCTGCTGCTTGTTGTCAACTCCGACCGCCACGTCGCTGTCTTTGTTGGCTTTCATAACGTTCACAACATCGGCTTTTAGGATAGCGAAATCTTGCGCCGAGAACGAAATGTTTTCTTGAATGTACATAAGATTTGTGCCATCGTAGCCCCATTCTTTCAGCACGAAATTACCCTTACTGGTTGTGTATTGGAATTTGACAGCTTTGCAGCTCGAGCAAATGCACCGATCGGCGCAAACGGTCACGTCGCTTTGAATCTGTTCCTGCGTTGGTGTGTATTTGGCGATGTACCACGTCGTTTTGGCAATTAGACTTTTGAATTCTTCGTTGGAGATTTTCAACACGGAGTAGTTGGTGAATCCTTGTTGAGAGGGTTTGCCAGAAGATCCGCTACCTCCACCATTGGCAGAAGCGTGGGCATCGGAGTTGGCACCAGCGCTAATACTGCCTCCAAATCCGCCACCTCCACCTCCGGAACCATTTCCTCCAGTATTTCCTCCACCACTGCCAGAACCAGTTCCAGTGCTAATACTGCCTCCGAATCCGCCACTTCCACCTCCACCACCCATGCCTCCAGAACCACTTCCACCACCACTGCCAGAACCAGTTCCCGTGCTAATATTTCCTCCGAATCCACCACTTCCACCTCCGCCACCGCTGCCTCCACCGCTAACACTGCCTCCAAATCCACCACTTCCACTTCCACCACCGTTGCCTCCAGCACCAGTTCCACCACCACTACCTCCGCCACTTCCACCACTCTGGCCAGTACAAATATCACCTTGGGATCCAGTGCCGCTATCGCCTCCGTATCCATTACTACCACCGATGTTTTTGACGTCAACTTTAGATCCACCACCAGAGCCAGCTTCCACAAAAGCACCTCTAGAGCCACTACTTTCACCAGTACCACCACCGTTGGTGTTATTAACATCGACTTGGGATGCTGAGCCGGTACCAGCTTGAATACTGCCACCTCCAGAACCACTACCACCACCGCTGGTATTATTAACATCGACTTGGGATGCTGCGCCGGCACCAGCTTGAATACTACCACCTCCAGAACCACTACCACCACCGCCACCACCACTGGTGTTATTGACGTCGACCTGGGATGCTGCGCCAGCACCAGCTTGAATACCCCCACCGGCAGAACCACCACCGCTTTGGTTCACTCCGACTCCAGCCGCTGAATTAGCATTGATGTCCAGACTGCCACTGCCACTGCCGCCACCGCTTTGGTTCACTCCGACTCCGGCCGCTGAATTAACATTGATGTCCAGACTGCCACTGCCACTGCCGCCACCACTTTGGTTCACTCCCACTGCAGCCCCTGAATTAGCGCCAGCATCTATAGTTGTAGTACTACCGCAAGGAGGAGGAGGAGGTGAAGGTGATACAGGTGGAGGCACTACAACGGTTGGTGCCACAGCGGGAGGAGCACCACCTACGGTAACATTAGCGCCGGAACTCGAATCAGCCGACATATTTCCAGTTCCACTACCTTGAACCGATGCTCCAGACTGAGAATTCGCTGCAGCACTCAAATCTGGTAGCGGTGTAGCGATACATAACGTCGGAAAGACCAAACACAAAACCAACACAGCTATGTTCATTTTGAAAGGAAAAAAACACCAATGTCAAGATCAACTCGAATCGTTACGTAGGGCAAACTCTATAGCTTCACGTTGATCAATCGATACGAACTGCATTCGTACGTACAACAACCGCACCGTTGGCGTTGGAAATTTTACAATTGATCAAACAAATTCATCTCGATAATTTGACACATAATGTACACAACAAAAAACAAGGTCACTCTTTGATAACGTCATTCTTTCGCCAACAGCGAGTGTTGGCACGTTTACGAGGCAAAAGAATCATCGGGTAGCATGAGAATAACACATGCTACTAGGTACATCGAATACAGTTCAAAAATTATCTACTCCCGAAAACTTTTCACCCGATGATACTTATATTCAAAAATTAATACCTACCAAACCAATTGAGGAAAATTTCCACGTTCATACGTGGGTGGTGAGGAGATACCTATTCACAAAGACTGACGTCATTTTAGTATTGTCTGAAAATATGTTTTTGATAATACCTTCGACACCTTCATACCAAAAATAAAATTCACGTTGAAACAATTTTAACCGCAACATATGGAAAATCAATTTTAAATTTAAAGATTGCATTTTTCAAAAAGTTATAGAATGAAAAATTGAAAAACTTCGAAGAATAACTCCGAACGTTGTCCAGCCCCGTTATCTGTAAGCATGTATTATTATTTTTTTTACCAGAAAAATCGATACGAAAAAAAAATACGACCCGACTCGAGCGAGCACAATAATTAATACCTAAATCTCGAAGCGCATTCAAATGTTCGCATATTACGAGTATATATAGGCAGTAGGCACAGTACATACGAATTCGAACCAACTTCGCGACGCGTTTAGAGAAAATAAATACACATGAATTTTTCAAAAGACTACGCAGCGCAGCAAAGGTAAAAGGCAAGCAAAACTCGACAAAGTAAAATTTTGCGAATCAAATTGGAAAATACGATTTGCGAATGAAAATCAAAAAGATGAAGGCAAATGTAGTACGAACTACACATACATGTGTATAAACGAATAGGCGCAGGAAAAAAAGATCGTAGCGTGGAGCGAGGTTTATTTTATTGCTATTTCGTATCCAATATAGCCATAGGCGTTTGAATCTTTTTACAGCCTTTTTCGAATACAAATACCACATATATTTACAAGACATTCGAATAAGAACGCATAAACAAAAGTATTTCGTTTCGCATTTATATGTTTTTTTTTTTTACACCCTTAACTGCCTGCGGCTATCGTCGAACTAAATCAACTTTACAACATGTTTGATAATTTATATTACGCCATTTTCAGCGTGTTTACGATACTTGGGCGCGATTTTCAACACTCCATTCGCAAAGTACATACATCGAAGTAAACGCCGCGCCGTTTTCTCGTTTCGAAAAACGGAGAAATACGCGAGAGTAAAAATGAAAGATACAAAATCCTCTCGACGAATTATAAAAATCGGTTCTAATTTAGTTTCAGAGAGCGGCAGCGAAGGCGATACGAAATAATCATAAAACGTAGCCAAGTTCGACTTTGCCATATAAATCAAGACGCAGTTTTCCGTGTTACAATTAAACTGTTGTGGCTGCCGATGGAGCTGCGGCGAAGGCAGCAGCGCCGCCGCCGCTCGAAACCGGCATCTAAACTGAAATTTATGTTTAAAATTGCGGTCGCCGTATTAAAGTCATTTTACTAAAAATACCTCCCCCAATCTTAATCATGTTCGTGTGTTAATACCATACCGTTTTCATTTTGAACCGTGTAATGTACTCGCTCGCACCATATACCCGGTTGACCCGCCTCCCCCCCGCGACGCGACGCGAGCTCGAGCACCACTCTCTTATCCGGCTCCGGCCACGTTTACTAATTCAAAATGAGAACGATTAACGCCCATATTTTCGCGACCGGCTTGTACGAGACAAATTTTTGATAAATTAAAGTTCATCTGCGAATATTACAAAGGCTTTTCACTTTTGCCGGGCTCTTAAATGAACCGCGTGACCATTCATTTATCAATGCAAAAATTCTCAATTCAGGCCATCGTGCGTAAGTTTTTCATCACAGCAATTTTTACATTCGAAATCGAAACACACGTACGTAACGTAATACCGAAAAAAAGAGAGGAAAACTTCAAACATCTTCTGTTTACTTTGTTTTGTGCACTTTGTTGAGCCGCGTGCCATCTTTCACTTCACCTACTTACATCTACATACATACAGTACGTACGTACGTAGATATATGCCTATTGCCTACTTAAGATTAGACACAGCCGACTGAGAATTTTATTTGCAATTTGCGTTTTGCTGTTTAGCTGAAAAACGCGATCTGGCCGCACAAGCGCGAGTTTTATTCGCTGGCTTAGTACGAAACTTTACATAATACTTCAAAGTAAATATTTTTCGTCGTTCTTAAAAAGGGTTTATTGGATGCAGCTCGCAAGCAAACCGATGCTGCCGTTCACACTGACACTCCGCCGCCGTCCAAGCCCCGCCACCATTAATCTCAGTTAGTATACGTTGTTTAGAATTCATTGTTTTCATATCCTCTTAATTTAGTCTCGCAACGATCAATCCGTAATCCTCGTTAAGCTCTATTACATTTTTTAGCCTTATCGCCGATAACTCCGCGTTTCTCTCGCGCTGTGCTGCTTTCCCTTCCATTCCCTTCCCTTCCATCCACCGCCAGCCGCTCTATTCATTTCGACGTTTGCAAAACTACGTAGACTTAATTTTACACGCCGAAACACGCTTTTTCATCCCGAGAACGTGCTCGTACTTCAACATTTTGTTAAATTTTAATCAAACCGTTTGATGGGGGCAGATTATTATAGCAGTCGTATTGTATCGAAATGCGAGCGACGAATCGTCGTGTCGCGCCCACCATGTCGTTGTCATCGTTTCGTCGCCCTTTTTTCCTATTGTCCGAAATAAGTTTGAAAATAACACCTATTATACCTTTGCACGGATTCTCATATTAATCCCTTCATCCCGCCAATAAGTACCTGCAAGACGGCCACACGTTACAATTTTCTCACGTGAAAATTCCTTCCGTCTGACGGCCCATAACAATTCAAAATATAAATGTATCGTTGAAAAACACCTGAACGAAAGAATTGATGTTTAGAAAGCAGCGTGAACGAGACCCCAAAATAAAATATCTAACTGAATAATATCGATAATGGAAAACTACGACCCTTTTTTTCTGACCACGACCTTGCAAAGCTGCGTAGAAATTACGTAGTCTAATAAACTGCTAAAGAGTCTCGCTTCGTACCAAGTATAAGAAAGTTAGTCAAAAATTTTCCATGTCCTATGCCGCAGACACGAGATGAAGATAAATTGAGAAAACTGAAAAGTAATGAAATTTTCGCAAAACTAAAACTGATGTCGTAAAACCTCGTTGAAAAATATAAAATGCCATTTCGAACGTTGAGTTTTTTCTCTCGAAAAATTACTTACCCAAAATATACCATGTTTTGTATAATTTTCGAAAAATTCCGTCTAGTCTATGAATTATTCAAGTTGATTTTTTTTTTTTTTTTAGAAAATCGCCCTTCATTATTTTTTTAACCTTTCTAATGGTGTTTTTTCAAGTTCAGCTCTTTAGAAAAAATTTGTCAATTTCAATTTTCAAAAATTCAGTCAGTATGTAAGTTTTAAAATTTTAATACTGGATGCAAAGGGGTGGGGGGAGATTTCAAAAAAAAAAAATTGGAAAAAATCCAAAAAATTCACTCACCTCCCCCCCCCCCATAAATTTTTTTGTTGTCTTCTGTCTCATTTACAATCAATTTACTCCTCCTGAAACGTTGAACCAGAAATCGATTCCGGAGAGTAGTCGAATAAGTGATTTCTTCAGACTGATCCAGCAATGTTTTTCAGCTGAAACAAGCCTTGCAGACCATTAAAAGTTTAATGTCGTCAAACTGAACAGAGTGTACTCGAAGAGAGGACAAAATTAATTTTTTAAAAGTATTTTTCCTCGAAACTGATGTAACACTAAAAATATTTCAACTTGATGATCCTTTGATTTTTTTTCAGTTTTTTCATTCTACTGATGCCCTAATTCATTTTTTTTGTGTGATTTTTAAATGTTCTATTTTCAGCAGAGTTGGATCCAAGATTCAAAAAAATGAGCAATCCATCGAGATTTACAGTTTTGAGCAGGCCATTTTGTTTCGTTCAGTCCACACCCCC
>FIZT01023732.1:2586-16063 GCA_900065295.1 Paracoccus marginatus | reverse complement strand
AAAATGACACCAAATTTACCCCGCCCCCATTATGTGGAGAAATAGGGGTGAAACCCCTCCTAAAACTCCCCCTCGCTCCACCCCTAAGGGAAATTTTTTATGGGTCCACATCTCCAAAATTTCCTTATGGGTCATACTAACATAAAAACCGTGTTCAAAAAGTGAAGTATTCCTAAGCTAACCGCACCAACTAAGAAGGTTCGAATTTCATGAAATTTCCTTCGTTTTTTCAATATGTCAGACCTTTGAACGAGCCTGTAGTCAAAATTTGGCTCAATGAGATGCACGAGGAAGAAGGGAAGGTAGAAAAATTCAATATACCTCCAGAAAAGTCTGTAAAATTGAAACTCAATCTTTCCTCTTCTTTGGTTATCGACAGATCTGGAGTATGGCACCAATGATACAGTGGGAGGGGGAAGGGACTTCGTATTCGTCGAGTATTTCAAATTTCACTCACAATACCTCCAAGAATTTCTTAATTTTGTTTCGATTTTTCAAAATTCACGAGATTTTCTCAATTTTTACAGAATTCCGGAGCCTTCGCAGTCCTGCAACACGTTAAACGTACCGAACGCCGGACCCGGAGGCAAGTCGAAATCGCGCCAAGGTAAAATGGTCCGTCTGAATATAAACGCTCGAGAACGTCGACGTATGCACGATTTGAACGACGCTCTGGATGAACTTCGAGGTGTCATACCGTACGCTCATTCTCCTTCCGTCCGTAAACTATCGAAAATCGCCACGCTTTTGCTGGCCAAGAACTACATCTTGATGCAAGCGAATGCTTTGGAAGAATTACGCAGGCTCATTACCTATTTGCAAGTGAGTATAGTATACCTAGACCTACTCGTAGATCGGTCATTTCGATGTGACTTTCATTTTGTTAAAACCTGCTCGTCTGTTATCTCGTAGGCTCAAGGAACGATGACAATGCCTCCAGGATTCGACTTACAGGCGGCCATGTACCCGATTAAAATGCAGCCTCAGATGATGCCTCCTTCGCCAAGCCGTTCTCCGTCGCCTCCCCTTTAAGTTTAATCAACTCTTAGTTTATTATGTTGTATAAATTATTAAAATTCCTGCCCCGGTTCCTCATTACGAGCGGATTTCCTCAGATTGACGCTCCATGCCGCCCAAATATGCTTTCGACTCGACGATATTGATATAATTTTTTTTCATTCGAGTATTACGACGAGTAAGTTTTCATTTTTTACTATACCATTCCGGTGGCGGGAATTTAAAAAAGCAATACGGTTGTTTGATTTTTTTTAAAGGCTCGTACGAGCCGGTACACAGTCCTTAAATGATACTATTTATATATAGTCGAACTTTTATACTTGATTAAGGTTTATGGAAGTACGAACTGGTTAAATTAATTGTATTTTTAAATATACGCATGTTTATTGGCCATTTACCAAGGCTGAATCTTGATTGGTAGATTCGCAGAATTAGTTGCGTAGAATTTTAGCTTGTTTTTTGTCTAGATTTCGCCGGAATTAAGAAGCTAAACTAACTGAAGCCTGTCAAAGAATTCAAGAAAAAGAATACGTTAAAATCAACAAAATCGATGAATTTATTCAACTGGATATTCTAAAGGGAAAAGGAATACATGAGAAAGTAAGATGATCTTTCGCGTAAGGAATAATAATAAATTAATCCGAAAAATCAGACTGATAACGAGCATCCCACTGCTTCTTGAAATTTGAAAATTCGCCTGAAACGACGAAAAAATAATTTATATCCTTTCAACGTCGCATTGAAGTGTTGAGAAGAACTGGCGAAGACTTACTTTCAGAAAAGTTCAACTTCCTTTGCCTTCTTATCTGCTGGCCAGAAGGACTGGTAACTGTGATCAACGTGTATACCTTGTTGCCTGCCTCGTACGTGATCGATTTCTCGTAATTACCGTTTTCTATCTTCTTCACCGTTTCTGTTCGTAGGTTCTGAAAATTTATAAATGGGACGAGATGATCATCGTTCGATCGTCGGTAAAGAAAAATCAAACTCCGCAGGAAATACTTACACCGTTGGGGAACCTCATTTTGGACGAAGTCGTTATGTTGAGATTAACGCCCGAAAACGGACCGAACTGTTTGGCTAGAATTTTACTAAAATCGTTCAAATTGGGCGAAGGTGTCGGCTGAGGCACGAATATGGCGAAATCGTCCGCGTTATTCGTAGAATCTATATCGGAGTACACGTCGGTTTTCCTGTAGATTATGCAAAACGTTCGTCGGAGAAGCACAAAAATGAAGGAGGAGCTTGTAAAGCGGTATACTTACTCGTCGATGGATTGCTTTCGATCGAAAAAGTTGTTCAATTTTTTCATAAATTCGGACGACTCGTTCAGGATGGATAATCGTTTTTTCTTCGTTTCATCGTCGTACTCGATAAATTTATCCAACGGTGTTTTCTCTTCTGGTACCTCTACAACTGCTCGTTCGGCGACTGCAACATCGAAAAAAGAAGATTAACCGAGGAACAGTATATTGTAAGATAATTCATCTTCAGGCGAACGTCTGGTTGATGACGAGTTGCGAAATAAATGATTTGTTTATCATTTCAGAAGATTGAATCAAGATAGTTGTGAATAAAGTGAGGTCGTTTTGAAATCCCCTTAAATCAAGGTATTTCTCTATCAGATTAAAGGTGTTGGTGGTAGTGATGGTGGTTAAATAATAGTATATCGGACTCGAATGAAATGAGTAATAGTTACATTGCTCGAATAAGCTTGGTGTCTTCATCTGGAGAAAATTCTTCATTATGTTGTCAACTTGCGATTGCAAATCTCGATCGTCTTTTTTACCGAGTTTCCTGTTGAAATCGAAAACAATCGAAATTTTGTCGAAATTCACCATGAAAAAAAAATTGTATCGACAACGAAAAATGATTACTTATTTTTTGAGCCGGGTTTTTGTATGCCATTTTCAAATTGCTCGATAAATTTCGACGCTTCGTCTGATAATCGAGGAGTGAAATCTTCGACGAACCAGTCTTTCTTTTCAGTGTCATTGTTCGGTGACCACTGGTTCTTGAACGTGCCAGGGACTAGATCATGATGCAAAATACTTGCGTCAGTTTCTCGATAAAATAACGTAAATTTTCCCGCAGAAAATTATTACTCACCATCGTTTTCAAACATTTTTAATAACCTATTAACATTATCTTCGATGTTATTGAAATCAAAAGGCATTGCATCCTGGCCAAATTCCGGCATACTTTTATCATTTGTATCGTCGAACTCGTCGGCAGGTTTCGAGTCCCTTCGAAAAATACAAAATGAAAATATAATAACAACTCGGTGGAAAGCTACCGTATTTGAAGTCCAAGTTGAGCAGCATACCCGAAGAATTTACTGTACCAGAAGTCATAATCGTCATCGGAATTGCGACTAGATTCGGCTCGAACTGGTAACTGAACCGTTGAACCGTCAGGATTCTCCGAAAAAACGGCCACTTGTCCTATTTTATGTTTGACTTGTTTATTGCCCTTGGAATCGGTACGCGTCACCGTCGTGTACGTTTTATCGCCTTCTTGATAAGTGACCGTTTTTTCAACGTTGCCATCGGCGTCTTTTACCGTTGTTTCGGTTTCTAGTCTCTGTTCGGGGAACGTAATTAGTCGAATTGTGACACGAGCGAGTATGACAGGATTGGTGATGCAATACTTACACCATCGGGTCGTCTAATTATTCGAATGTTTTTCTGGATTTGGTTCTTGGTACAAGTGACGCAAGTGTCATCTTTGGGTTTTCTAAGGTTGAAAAAATGTGTACAGAAATTAGTATCTAATGTGGATCTATAGAATTAGAGAGTAATACGCGTACTTACTTTTCTAAAGTGTTTGAAAAATACTTTTTACCAGAGGTATCCGAAGAACTGGTATCTGAAATGAACAGACCAAACTTTACAGTCTTGATATTGATTCAAAATTCAGTCCTATTCGTGATACTCACTTTCACTTTCCTTGGAGAAGAAAGACACATCATGACCGAGACCTGAAAATCTAAACAAATATTGTACACAGAGTACAATTCAGTCAAGTTGCTATGTGAAGTAGTAAGATAGTAAGGAAGAGTAAAGTAACGTCTATCGAATGCTTAACTTCGAGTACAATTTATATCTATGCTCGAAGATACTAAATTACTCGAAATTTAGTCAAAAAACACCCTTTACCTGGCCTTTTCTTCGCAGATTCGACGTCTTTCTTCTAAATACCTCCGTACAAAATCAGCCAATGTCATTACTTTCTCGGTGATTTTTGTACAATATTGAATCTTTTGGTGAAGGGATTCTTCATGAAAAAATCTATCAAAGTCACAAATTGAACCCAATATCGAATTAGTACTGAAATTTGGCTGAAATTTATGAAATAATTCTAGAATAATAATTTTTACAGGTGATAAGTGAAATTTTTTGATGATAAGAAAAAAGTCACAGAATAAATTTTGGGAATTTCGGTAACAAAAAAAAGAACACTGCAGTTTGCGTCTTGTTTTGAAATGATTTTAGAAGTTCATTTTTTCAATGCTTTTGAGCGTTTAGTCATTTTTAATTGCTTTTTGTTTTGAAAAATTTAATTAAATTACTACTTTTAATAACTTCATTCAAATCGTAGCGAAAAAATTGCGAATTTCCAATTCATTTCAAAAATCAAGACCGAATTTTACGTAACCCGTCGGCCATTTTTATTACGAAGGCACTTTGATAAAAAAAAAAACATTGTTTGTATTTTGATAAAATGCAGTAAAATAGAGATTAAAGAGTGGGAGTTGGGACAAAATGGCTAACTATGCATCAATAACACTTGTTGGTGTTGTTTATTAATAGAACGGAAGTGCGGGGTGATTTTTTTATAAAATTAAACTAAAGCAATAAGAAAGTGCCTTAGAATAAGTCAACTTACCTAAAGTTTAAGAAAGTTCATTTTTTATCGTAATGTGATTTTTTTTTAGTATCGAGTATCGCTGTAACCGTATAGTTTTTTAATGGCTTTTCATACATTTACGTTTTTCTCATCAGATTCGACTTGATGAAATTTACTTATACCTAATTTCGCCCAACTGTGGTGTTTTACTTGTGATATGAAAACGTTAAAGAGCTTTCGTGGTTTAGTTATTCTCGCGCTACAAATGTTTGCAATTCTTGCGTATTTATGACATAGTAGATTTACCAGAATCTTACGTCAAATTCGTCATCATTGTTTAGAATGATGGATGAAAGACCTACTTCTCCGTTAACGAAAGAAAGGTAATAATGATTTGGTTTTCCCAATTTACTCGAATCTAAGTTCTTCGAAAGCTTTACGATTAACAGAATAACACGACATCTAATTGTTAAATATCGTAATAACCAATCTAATTACTCATCGCGGCAATGCGTTAGCTATTCGGTTGATTATATTTACTCTGAAACGTAAACAATAAAACATGCATAGGATAGCGTAATCATTCATCATTGTCAACGATTATTCCCGAACTGTACGAGTGTTTTAATTTGAATTCGGTTTTTTCATTTATGTTTACAGCAGTGTAAATACTACGTTACACTTGTCAAATGGACCGTCGTTTCGTCGATCTTCAAGTTCGAGACCGCGTTCCGCTACTTCACCGGAAGGAAATCTACTCGGCTCGAATCACTACAATCTTCATCCCATATCGAAGCTGCTCATCGTCAGAGAGAATAATAACTATGGTATGAAAATATCCGGCGATAATCCGGTCTTCGTGCAGTCCGTCAAAGAAGGTAAGGGCGTCATCTTCAAAAAATCCGCACAGTTCGAAGATGACCGTATTGATATGACTCAGTATAATTACGTAAGGGCACCCGAGACCAGGTATAACCCAGTAACGATGACAGAATCACAGCTAAATCTTCCGTTGTTAATAATGTGTCAATTTTTTCGCTCTTTCAATTCGCATTTTTGTACTCGCGGATGGCTCGTTAATAATTTCACTATCAGTATTATCACGGTAACCTAATTTTCTCGTAGAATGATCATTTTTCACTCGGTGTGTCCTTTTTTTTTTTTTTTAACCCAACATTCTCGCGTCCGATTCGGCATTTCCTTTTGTGCGATATGTAAAAATTCGTTCAAATATTTTGTACGGTCGGCCGACGATGACCAAGACCGATGACAGCTACGAGTTGATTAAAGATTACAGAGCGTGATAAATGTATAGAAGTGCTGGCGAAATTAATATATTATGATAATTTTCAACTTTGAAATCGCGTCGCTCGCCTGAGCCAACCTTGAAATAGGCGATCGTAAACCAAGAAAGCAATTTAATCCGTTCGTAGAACTTAATTTTTCGCTAGCTTTTTCTTCGACCGTTCTACAGAACGAATTATCGAGTTTGAAATTTCTCGAGCCAGGTTGCTTGATTTTTTTTTCGAAGAGGGTAATTAGGTGATGTCTGACCGAATCGTCGAAACTAAATCAGGAATTCCAATTTAAAATACAGCGATAAAATTGAACTATCATCTCTCTGGCGGTATTTGGACGAATTAATTTTTTCATCAGCAGTAGTCGACGGAAAAAAACCCGCGTAATTTTTCCATTTTAAAACCTCCTGATTCTCTAAAATCTAGATCAATCTGCAGCTTTCCATCTCACGTAACGAAATACTTATCCTTATCGGCAGACAAAACCGAGCCATCGTCTCTGTATGTACGTAAATTCGGAAGTACATAGGTACTACGTACGAAGGGTGAAGTACCCAGGGTACATCTGTCGCACGCGTATCGACCCATATAGAGTTCTACGAAACGGTAGACAATACCTCTGGGGAAGTAGGGTTGTTCGGTTCCAGCTGACGACTCCGGTGATAGGAAGGAAATCGCAAATAAATAATCGAACTGTGTGCTGATAATAATAGTCGATTAACAAAGTACATTCATAAACGTTGGCTTGTGTGTGTTTCAGGTGGTCCAGCTGAACGAGCCGGATTACACAGCGGTGATAAGATTATCAGGGTTTGTATACCTCGAAATACTATTATTACGTAGTACTATGTACCTACTGTTTTATCTACATGTACATGCGTGCGTACGTGTTACGTAGACGTACATGTCCATGTAGAGTTACATACATACGTACGAGTTTTGTAGACTTATTATGCACTGTGTGCTGAACTGCTGATGATGAGAGTGGCCCGAAAGGAGCCAATATTACCGTCGTCTAGTGATAAAGTACACTTGTCTACCTAGACGTAGGTAACTATGTGATGTACTTAGACGTACTACTGTACGTATTGATGTACGAGTTCGGTCTCGTTATGCGTAATTATCATTTAAAATTTTTTTTTTTTTTGAATAATACTCATAATACCGTTTTTGTATGTGTGCGCAGGTGAATGGAACCGATGTGACACATTCGACTCATGTCGAAGTAGTAGAAATGATCAAATGTACGTGTTCGATCCTATACTTATTCATTTAGTTATCTAGTAATAATGCGTGTAAATAATGTAATTCGATTACCTAACTGATATGTACTTGGCTATCAGTATCGTCGTGTGGGTGGGTATAATGTTATCGCTTTTTTAGGACAGGGCGTGGGTATTGTATAGTACCGTCGAAATTAGATAAGCAGAAATGCGTACAAGGGCTCAGGGTAGATAGGTGAAGGGATTGCAAATGAAATGAGTAATCGATTAGTCAACTCGATACGTTACAAAAGCGAAGCGTCGGTTTATGATCGTACCTTAGAAAGAATGAGTAGATAAGATTATAATAGGAAGTGAATTTTGGCAGGTTGTGATTTGAGGTCGATGATACCGGTGTCATTTATTTTCTAAAATAATTTCAATTTCGTTATTATTTTTTTTGGAATATTTTTTCTGGAATTTGGAAACAATAGATTTAAAGTCGTAGGAAAAGAAAAATTGGATACTTGAAAAATTTTTTTGTGAAGAAGGTATGCGTATTTTTTTTCTTTCCGCTCAAAATTTGGAGTCTTAATTCGACGCTACAGCTCGGAAATTCTCTTTTAAATTTGTATCTTGATTAGTTTTCCGTGTCCACCCCCCCCCCCATTTTCTCCAAAATGCAGGAAATTAATTTTTGGGATCAGTTGATAATGATGAACTCTTGTTTAAATTATTGGTTGAGTAATGTCTGCCCCCCCCCCCCCCCCTCGTAACATCAAAAATCAAAATATGATGAAAATTCGAATCATCGTTCACCCCTCTCCTCCCTTCGAAGTGAACGGAATTGATCCAAAAAAAATGTTGTGACGGTTTCTTGAACAAGATGATTTTTCGGATTCCTTTGTTTTGAACCGAAGTTGAATTTTACCTTGCTCGTTGTTTTGGTATGGGGGGGGGGGGTTGGTGAGTTGATTTTATCATGGACTCCAGCGGCAGTCCTTGCGTTTTTGTTTTGAATTTTTTGATCGATATTAGCGCCAAAAATTGAACGTTTAAAACTTTTCATTTTATGCTTAATCTTTTATGTGATGAAGAGGTGAAAGAGAAGGTCGTAATGACGAGAAGGGGCATAGTTGACGTCAAGATTGGGGTGGAAAAATGTTCGTGCCTTGAGCTCCAAAATATTGAAACAGTCTCGAGAGGGAGCGAGGGAGGGGGTAGGGGGAGAAAAAATCGTTTGCAGAAGAAATTATAATTTTTTAAATCATTTTGGCCCGAAAAAAAATCACCAACAGCAACACTAATAATTTTTTGCGCTAAAATTGATGTTTTTGGGATTTGGAAAAAATTGAATCACCGAAACTGGAATTCAACATCGCCTAGCAAAGATGGTGAATAGGACCAGTGGAGGAGGAGCGAGGGAGGGAGGGTAAAATTCTTATATTTCTTTGTCTCGTACATATTTTTCTGTACACCCTGTAGGATGGCTTTATCAAAGTGTAATGTCGCTTCGTCATCGTACTACGGAATTTTTCTCTTTATTATGTAGCATGTGTATGTAGTATTTGCAGTGATTTGTGATAATGTCTATACGTACTGTGTAATAATGTATGTGCGACGTTTAGATAGGTTTAGCTTAGGAGCTGTATGTATAGTTATTGGTACGACGACTTTACCACACTATTATTCGAAGATAAAACATAATTTATCGTTAATAGTTTTTCATTTTGCGTTATTACGTTCGTTTCGTATTGAGTTAACGTACGCGAATGCATAATAATGTCGTGTGCATGTTTTTTTCCCCTCTTCGCCAAAATGACGAAGTGTCACGAAGTGCTGCAGATAATTAACGATTTCCTTTGGGGGCCCGGAACGCTTTCTAGTTGGCGTCGTCTTATTGTTGTAATTTGTTAACGCGGTTTTTTCAATTTTTGATTTTCTATTTTTCGCCAGCTTGCGCCGAAGAAGTAGAGCTTACGGTACAGAAACGAACCGTATCGAATTCGCGACCTCCGGCGCCGTCTTCGTTGAGCAGTACGAACAGTAACGCGAATAATCGCAGTCCGTCGCCAATGCCGCCGACGACGACCGCCTGCAGTACGCCGACCCGGACGACGATGCCGAATTTGCAGAGGCCGCTGCATCATCATCATTCGGCTCCGGCACGTGATCGTATCACCGGTCCTCAGCCCGTCGATGTAAGTCATCTCGAGAAGTATTTGTCATCGTTTTATTCGTTAGATGCCTAATTTTATTGTTGTTGCGATGTTTGCACGAATAATTCCCCCTCTACTCTACTCTCCTCCCCTCGGCTTTCAATTATTTTGTTTAATATTGATTCGAATTTTTCCTCGCTCGATACGCAGCACGAAAAACGACGCCAGCTAGAATGCCAACGGCAAGAAACTTTCCGTCTGATGGTGGAGAAGGAGCAACGCTACATCGAAGCTCTGCGCAGCGAACTGGTCAAATGCAACGACCCGCAAAGCGAGAAGCAAATTTCGCGTGATCTGTCTGGCGCCGAGCGAAGATTGCGCACGTTGCAAGATCAGCTGCAAGTCAACTCGTCCAGCACGACGAACTGCAATACTTTACCGGCGACTCCGAATAACGGCCTTATCGACGTACAAGTAAGATACAGTATTTCGTAGGTGGCGTTCTCGCCACGATGCCAGTGTATTAGATATTGTCGTTCATTACCGCTTACTTAATCGTATTTAATTTTTAATTCCAAATTACCTTCAACTCGAAGTGTATATTGTGGTAGTTGTTTGATTTTTTTTGTGTGTGCGTATGCGCGTTTGTATAACGAGTTGATTTACTTTATCGACGCATGCGCCGCTTACGTATACTGGTACTGCGAAAATGCGTTGGCGCAGGTGCGCGCGCAGTCGCGCATGCGCAAAGCGTAAGTAGTATTTTGAGCATGCGCTGTGCACCGCAAATGCGATGATTTTGTTTTTGGTTTATTTTTTATTCATTTTTTTTTTTCGGATTTGGTTTTTTGATCGATAATGTACGTCTACATAATTATTCACTTTTCTCTCGATGATCTTTCGAGAGAAAATGTATCATACACGCGCACCCGCCGATATTTTTACCATTTAAAGTACGCACACTGAAACACTAAACGTGAAGGTGCATCGATTTGACTGACTAACTCGTATACTTAACTTGTGTCTTCTATAATTGACCGTTAGAAGACATTTGCACCACAAATTTAGGTGTCAAGGGTTACATTACTACCTTTTTTTTTACAATTACATACATGATCTATTAGTCTACAGACCAATTGCCAAAAAATGCTGTAGATATTGACTAATTTCTGAAGGTGAGAGGGCCAAAAAAAAAATGCTTGAAATGGTGTAGGTGTAGTTACTGGTTCAGCATCAGCAGTCTCAAAAATATTTTTGAAAATTATCTCGTCTTGCATAAATAGAATCAATTTTTTCCTTGGCATTTTTGCCCTTGAATCCTAAAGTATGAAAAGGGCAATTTTTTCGAATTTTCTTCCCAAAGTAATCGTGTGACCTATCAATATGGGTTAAAATTTCGCACCGATTCCGAAAATGAGCATAGTTTTTTCACCTCTCCTCCCCCACAGGTTTTTTGGCTCTACGAAAAAAAAGTCGCCAGATGAACACCTTTTGGCACTTGGTCTGTATGACTGTGCGTATATTTTTATTAATTTAATACATTATGGTAGGTTAGAATAACGCTAGCTTTACACACGTCATATACATAATATATACTGTACGCCATATCGAGACTGCTTGCTTGTTACTTCTTCGAAGCGCAGCTCGTCGTCGCGTCGACTGTGTAGAGAAGAGAGCGGCCGACCTTTGGACGCGGTTGAAAATACGATTTAAAAAAAAACAACAACAAATAAAAAAAGACTACAAAAGAAAGCAAACAATTGAACAGAAGTAATAAGAAACGATAACATTTTCTACGAAGTTCAAGCATATACGTAGGAACCGGGACGTCTCGTTTCTCAGTTCTCACATGCAGTCGCGCGTAAATTCACTCACTCCTCGGACGTAGACTAATGTACAGTGTATGCTTATTTTTTGCTTTCAGCTTCTCGCGACTCCTCCTCCTCCTCCTCCATTGTCGACCCTTCCGTCACGTTTAGGGGCGCATTCGACGCCGGCGTCGAACACCAACGACTCGGGCGGCAGCCTCGAGTCGCCTCCTCCGTTACCATCTCGTAATCGCAATATAACCACTCCGGTGTTGGGTATGTCCCCTACGACATCTCCTCCGCCCTTACCTCCTAGACAGTATCTGCACAGTAATTGTAATAACGTCGATGGATGTCAAGATTCAGTCGCCTGTACAGATTTGAGCGTAAGTACGATACCGATATCGATGACGATATAGTACATATAAATACGTGTGTATGTATTAAGAAAACGACGAAGAAAAATACGAGGGGCGGAAGTGCATGATGGTGTGTTTGCATGTGGTGATTACGATGATTAGTGTGTCGGTCGTGCTGGCTATAGGTAGCTGGGATATACTCGTGTGTACGTGTTTGTTGCGGTGTTTCTGATGCTGAACGAATTTGCTGCGGAATCGGATGGAATATTCGGTGTGGTGACTGGTGAGGTATGACTATGGAGTATGGATATTGCGGAGTGACGCAATCGTCGTCGTGCGTATAAATTGTACAATATTTGCATGGTTTCTTTTTTTAAGGTGGTGGCTGGTGGTCTGCTGGTATTCGCTTCTCAAGTGTACTTTTGTGATAAGTGGGGGTTTTCCCAAATACCCTGAAAACGGTGGCGTGATGTTGATTATGATGAAAAATCACGAATTTCGGTCCGTGTTATCCTCTCCTCCCTTCCCTAAAATCACATTTTTGGTCCGGCTATTTTTTGGCCAGTTTGGTACTTTTTCAACTCGTCGTATAGACTAAATTTTTTCTCGAAAAATCAGCCAAAAATGTTGTGTATTTCACCAATTCCCTCTTCCTTTCCCTTCCCCTCTTCTTGCAAATTTTTAAACTAATTTTTCAAATATTTTGCTGGAAGTTTGTAGTCCTTAAAATAAACTCAAGTTTTGTGAAAAATGTTGCGAATGAAGATTGAAGTGAAATTTAGTGTTTTCATCCCTCTCCTCCCTGAGGATATCCGATTACTTCATAAGTATTTTAATTATTTTCAAAAGTTGATCGTGTGACCTATCGAATTAGGTTAAAATTTCGCTAAAAATTCCAAAATTGCGTTGGAAATTATTTTTGGACCAATTTCACCCCTCCTCCGTCCCTGGAATCCTATTTTCGAATTTCCATCTCGTTATTTAATCGTTTGGAAAAATAGCTTTTTCTCTTCGTCACAGCAGGCAGAAATTTTCTGTAAAATCAGCAAAATATCGAGTTTGGTATTTTATCAATCCCCCCTCGCGAATTTTTATTTTCATTAATTTCATTAATAATTCAATTTTTGAAGTGCATTGTGTGATGATAGCGGTGAAATGAGTAAAAATTTGTTAAAATTTTTTCGAGTAAAGGCCGAAGTGATTGGTTGTTTTCAAAAAAAAAAATGCCCGAAATGCGTAATCTAGCTTAGCCAATTGTGGTCAAACGCAGCTATTTTTATAAGTCCTTCGCGAGCACAAGGTTCAACAATCAAAAACGGAGAAACACCGTAGAAAATTAGGTACTCGGCAGACAGGAAAGCCGCTTTAAACAAACACCAGCGAATTTCAGCCTTTGTTGGGTATACCATTTCTATATTTTGTGATTTTACACCTCCCCACCCCCCCCTCCCGAAAATGATGTCCATCTATTCTCTCATTTTCCAAAGATACTCGTATGACATATCAAAATAGTTTGAAATTTCGTAAAATTTTTCCAAAATTACTTTAGAAATGATTTTCAACTCATTTCCCCTCCCCTCCCTCCCTTCATCCCTCCCAAAAAATGTCAAACTGTTTGAAAAAAAATTTCATTGTATACATGTAACCCATTAAAATGAGCCAAATTTTTGTGGAAAATTTGAAAATGAAGATCGAAGTGAAATTTGGCGTCTCCCCCCCCCCCCCCCCTGGAAAATGGTTTTCAATCAGCCCATTAGGGCTTTTAAAATTTTCAAATGTGTCCAT
>FIZT01023689.1:0-15428 GCA_900065295.1 Paracoccus marginatus | reverse complement strand
CACTAGAGGACTTGTAAGAGTTGAATTATATCTAATTTACACTTTTGTTAAAAAAATTAACCCAAATTTATTGAATACAAGTGAAATTATACCGAATTTTCAAGAAATAGTCGTTTATTACAAAGTTCAACCAAGTTGATAATTCGAGTTTGTTTACTTTTCCGAACCAATATGGCGGCCATCGATTATACCCATTATTTATTATAGTACCCTAGTATCATTAAGGTGCGTACTTATCAAGTTTCTTTTTGTTGATTAGGTACTTACCCGGGATAAATTTTAATTCGTTAAAATTTCGTAATTAATACCAAATTTAGTCTATTTTTCAATTTAATCAGTGTAAATAATTTTCCAAAAGTATCATGGAGGACGAATTTGATGACGATAAACCTTGGGAAGGTGATACAGCCGATGCAGAGGTACGTTACAAGACGTCTAGAATTTGCTGAAAGTTCACCTGTTTTGGTGTATTTTATTAATTTCTCTCCCGTTTTAATCGTTATTATACTCTTTACAGTCCGATGATGGGCTAGAAGAAAACCCACAGCTGGTTCTAAGCGAATGTTTAGAGAAATTTAGTACCCCTGACTATATAATGGAACCTGGGATATTTCTACAGCTTAAAAGGTTTTTCTTCTCATTGTTTACTATCGCTGTAAATATTCAAGCACAATTTATCGACTTTTGTACGTTTCTCTGAAATAGATATTTCCAAGCGGGCGGAAACCCAGAAACTGTAATCGATCTTCTATCAGATAACTACAAAGCTGTTGCTCAGATGACTAATTTGATCGCTGATTGGTTGATTTTGGCGGGTAAAGTGACCGATCTTATTTTGGGAATAGAAACAAATTTGCTTTTATTCGATGATTTGTCAATTTTTAGGAATGGAAATCACAGAAGTTCAAGCTATGGTTGAAAATCATTTGAAAGAAATGATTCTTAAGTCGTTCGATCCTAAAAAAGCAGATACTATTTTTACAGAGGAGGGAAAAGTGAGTAAAATTTGCCTATATTCTATTATTTTTTCTACTCGTCTTTACGGAATATTTTTTCGTCGTAGACTCCGTCTTGGCTACCTGAAATGATCGAGCATCCTACTTGGCGTTCGTTAATTTATCGTTTGGCTGAAGAATACCCTGATTGTTTAATGCTGAATTTCACTATTAAGGTTTGTTTCTTACTGAATGACGAATTTAAAATGTTTTATAACTAAACGAGTACAATTGCAGTTGATATCGGATGCTGGATTCCAAGCTGAAATTACAAGCATATCAACGGCTGCTCAGCAAATGGAAGTATTTTCCAGCGTTTTAAAAACATCGATAACTAACTTCTTGCAAGCGTCTCACGACGAACAAAATAAATATATCGAAGAATGCGCGGTAAGTTACATTGTTAGATAATGTCACTTCGTAAATATCCATTTGCATATTTATTGCGATTTTTTAAATCAGAAAATGGTCTGCCACGGGCAACACACGTACGTCTACAGTTCAGTTCTATTACAAGTTCTGTCATCGGAGCACAAAGGAGGTATAAATATCAAAAGACTGCAGCAAGAAATCTCCAAATGTGCTCAGAAAAAGTAAACCAACGTCGTACTGAAGTTATTCTCAATTTTAAATCAATTACTGACGATTTGCTCTTTGCACAGGAACGATATTACAGCCATTACAATGGCTTTGAACGGTGCCGCGAATTATCCTCAAGCTTGCCAAGCTCTATCATCGATGTTATCTCGTAATACTTTGAATCCAGCCGATATTACCGTCTTATTTAGGAATTATTCGACCGCTGATCCTCCACCCATCGATCTCATCAGAATACCTCAATTTCTCGGTACATATTTTTGCTGATTGATTGAATTTAAGGAGAAATCGTTTTGCTATTTTTTTTTTTTTCTACAGAGCTATTAGTGGATAGTTTATTCAAACCAGGAGTTAAACTGAATCCCGAACATAAACCGAAGTATATTTATTTATTGGCTTATGCGGCCAGCGTGTACGAAATATCATCCAGTAAAAAACCCGGAATGAGGAAAACTATTAACAAAGATGAATTAAAATCAACGACTCAAGCCATAGATAAAGTACACACGATATGTTATAATAATAAAGGATCGACCGAATTAATCGCCGAAATCACCACTCTGTTTCAATTCATAAGGTAAAAAATGACAACTAAACAGTCTTATCTGAAATAATTTCTAACGAGTTGTTTGTTTATACGTAGATTTCCCGTCGTCTCGATCGGTATAATCCGTTGGGTAGAATACACCGTCATGGAGCCGAGTTATTTTAAATTGTGTACAGAGCACACGCCGACGCATTTAGCACTGCTTGACGAAGTCGTCGCTTGTCATAATTTATTGCATTTAACAGTTTTACGTATTTTTATCGTGCTGTTCGAATCGAAGCAGCACGATTTGGATGTTCTTGTACAGGTACATACGTGCTAGCAATTACCTGACCATTTTAATTTCAAATCTTATTCGCGAGAAAATTATTTTACAGCTCGAAATAAGGAAAATGTTGCTAGACAGGATGGTCAATTTGTTGTGTTGCGGGTGCGTAGTACCGGTTGTAAAATATATACAACAATGCTGGCAGCGTGGAGACACAGATATTAGTTTGATTCGGTATTTCGTAACCGAAGTAAGTAACTACTCGCTGAGTTGACCTCTTCGATGGATGAATACGTATTGATCTATTTATTTCAAGGTACTGGAGGCTATATCACCGCCATATTCGGCCGAATTCGTGAATTTATTTTTACCTATTGTAGAAAATGATGAAATCACAGGTACTATGAGATGTTGTGAAGGAGATACCGATCCTGTTTCCGAATTCATTGGTACGTTTATCTCTGATGCAAGGAAGAAAGAAAAAAAATCGTCTAACTGGTTTCATTTTGTCTGTTTCAGTACATTGCAAAGGTATGATCATGTAAGGCTGGACAAATAAGGCATTTTGCAGATTGGAGTGGTGTTTTTTAAATCTTCGAATTTTTATACCTGTGTCATGTTGAATTGATTTCTATTAAAGTATTTTTCGTTGTGTTATTTTTTGTAAAAATTAAGGTTGACGAGTAAGCACTAGTAGCAGCTACGCGGTCATTTGTTGGAATAAAACAATCGATCACTCAGAACACAAAAATACGATTTTATTAGGACAAAAAATAGCAAATATCACATAAGTATAATAAAACATAATCCAACCAGTACCACAATATTTTGGGTTTTGCGACACTTAGGACTAATCGTTCGACTTATTAGAATATAACACATGTTTACAAATATAATAATAAATTAATATACACAAAGAAAAATCAAATATTGGTATACTGAGCAGGTTCGAGTTTTCATTTTTATGTTCACAACATCGATCAGCGAAATATCGGGGCAAACGTGGAATAGAAAAAAAAATCAGTCGTTGAAAAAATATTCACAAAAATTACCCGAACGGTATCCATAGCCACTACCACTGTGCTAAATTACATATAACAATTCCCGATTATTTTTTTTTCTTCAGTAATTTACAAAAGGCAACTTTTCGACGTAACAGTATCACGAAATTTCTTCTAATTTATTGATTAAGGCTTCTCTTTCTTTTAGCAGTTTCCAAGCATCTTCGGCTTCTTTCTTGCATAAATGTTTTTTCTTCAGCTTCAACGCTACGTTTCTCATGTTTATATCGGCGATCTGAAAATTATACGTGGGAATTGTGAAATTTGTACGCAACGTGATCAACGACCGCGTTCGAAAAGGTTACCCACTTCGTTGTTGAGATTTTTAATTTGAATTTTAATCTGTTGACGTTTATATTCAGTCTTCGTAGTTTGCAGCAGATTAGTTAAGAAGGCTTTATTCTTCGAAACGACAGATTGCAATTCGTCTTGGCAGCGTTTTAATTCATTTAATACTTCGTCCGAATCGTCCTGAAATAATCGAGCGTTATAAAGTGAGATGAAATTTTAGGGTCAAACAAAGATGAAACGCCAAGTACTTGATTGTTTTCGTTGTCTGGATCGAGGAAGCCGATGGCTTCTAATTCTTTACGGACTTTTTTCTCGAAACATTGAGAATTATGGAAAAATGGTAACATTCTGTAGTTTTGTTCGAGTTCAGAGAATTCTCCGTCTGAAAATGAATCGCATAGATGAATTTTCCAGCGTGCCAATTTGGTATTTTAATACGATTAAAGGCTCTTACTGGACAAGATGAACCCGGATAGGAAATCTTTTGGCTTCTTAAGTGATGTCTGTCCGGCATTTTCATCGGTTTCGTAATCCAATCGACCTGACGTTACAAATGAAAGTTTAGATTCGAGAATTTATCACGTTTGTAATGTATTTCAAGTACTTACTTCGTTTGACTGATCCCGAAGACGACGGGTTTTCTTCGACCAACGCCGAAACTAATCTCTGAACCATTGGACCAGGAACGCAGACTTTTGGTATACTGCTTGAAAATTGAAAAAAATGTGAAGGTTATTCCGTGTAGATTTAAAAGGAACAATTTAGAAGAAATCAAAATAGTTACGCTATCGATTCTAATTCTTTGGTATCGCCAGCCTCGTCTATATCATTTTCACTTTTACTTATCGGGTTGGCTTCTTCTTTGGAGTCCTTTTTAGCCCATTTCAACGAGTAATGCGTACCCAAAGGAGGAATTTCCTTGAATTCGTCTTTCTCGTAAAGTTCGTACGATTTTAATAAATCTTCCAGAAACTGGGAAAAATTCAAACAAATAGGATTACACTGAAAATTTACGAAAGAAGCGATTAAATAAGAGCCATTTTTACTTTTATATCTTCCAATTTAACTTCAGCGCAATATGGTTCAACCATGGACCAGAATTTATTAGTTACGTCGTTTCGAGATACGGGTACCATCGAAGGTGGCATCAAAGGTATACTTCTTTTGGGCGGATGACGAGCAGATAGTTCCTGTAACGAAGACTAGTTGATGAAAAAATTTCCTTAAGGAGCAATCGGTCGAAGAAGAAGAAAAAAGCTAACATTTAAATCATCCAACGAATCATCACCGTCGTCGGTTCTGTTACCATTACTAAGTTCGGATTTGTCTTCGTTATTGTCATCATTATTATAAATTTCAACCGATTCTGATTTGTCTTCGTGTTTTTTATATCGTTTCTGTAATAGGTCGATTAATTTGATAAAAACGTTGGAAACCTCAGAAAGACATTTGGCGACGGGAAAAACTTACAATATAGCAAACGTTTTTAGCTAAAGATAAGCTGGCAGTTTTCTTGGGTTTGTTTTCTTCAGCCGATGTGATTAGAGCTATCTCAGAATGCAATGTTCTCTGACGCAATACCACATTTGAAAGTAACATTTCCAGCTCCATTTGCAATCTATCCAAGTCCTCCATACCGACGCCTTCTTCAGCAGAACGTTGCAAAACTGAAAACCAAAAAAGGGGATTTTAAAATTGGGCATTTTGAAGGGTATTCTAGCGAAAGATGAAAATATTACTCGAAGAGTAACACTGCAAATGCTTGTCGACATCGACCATTTTCAACACAGGTAATGGTATCTCTTTTTCTTCACTCGGTGGCGGTTCGACAACATTTTTGACCTCTTTCTGCTTTGACGATGAACTAGAACCGCTTCCATCCTTAAATTTATTCGAGTTGTGATGTTTCTTAGGAGAATGCTTACTTCTACCGTACATGTTGTGAGGTAAATTAATGAACACGATATCTGTAATCAGTCGTATTAATGCATAAGTCAACGATCTCAAAACCGATTTCTCTTTATCACTGACTAATACTCTAATAAGACAGCTGCAGTAAGTAAGCCAGCTGTAATGTTGATACAAAGGAAATTTTTTCGAGGACGCTGCGAGCAATTTAAGATAATTTACAGAGGAAGCATACGATAATAGTGCATAAAATGATGATAAACATCATGGAATATTAATAAAATTGATTTTATAACCTAACAACATCGGTTATACTGACCACCTATGCTAACTGATAACTCGACGATCACAGCTTTTGCATTTGGAATGCTCTAATTAACACGATGTAATAATTGTCTACACACGTAAAACATTAAAACGATGACTTATACTTTAGATCGCACATGAATAAGTAAAATATCTTAATTAGATGAATAATTATCAAAGAAATTTTGAAATATATTGCACATCAAACTCAAATTTAAGTATTTAATTTTGCTTTTGTTTACTGCCACTTTCGAACGAATGACATCAACCGAAAATAACCCGGATGCGTATTTCGAAAACCTGTGAAAAATTCGAATTGCGCACTCTATATTTCTAAATTCAAACTATTTTTTTCACCGATAATGTGTGAATTGTGATAATAAAATCGATAGTTTTTGTTGTTTTTATTTTTTTGTGCAGATTAAAGTTCAAAAGCTAAACTTGATTGTAAAGTAAACAGTCTTCACGCTTCTGAATCATCTTCTGTAATGATTTTAGCTCCGGTAAATTGATTTCTACACTTTTCACACCATGGAGACTGCGTCTTGTTTACCACTATTAATTGTATTCGACTTGGGTAAGTGAGAATAATTCCTCAATAAACTTTTCAAATGCATACTGAATGATATACTTTAATTAATTCGTTCATCTTTTTGCAGATCACACTTTATGGCCGTTTTGGGTCGATACAGAATCATATCCATTTAAAAAACAGTAAGCACAGTTTTTCGTATCAGTACTGCTTCATGTTTTCTGTAATATTTATTGGAATTTAATTTACAGAGGTGATAAAATTGTAGATTCTCTCGGTGGCGTTATGAGGCATTACCCAGACTCTCCGGCAATCCTGAAGAGACTTCACAAACAAGGGATTAAAATCGGCGTCGCTTCCCGTACACCAGCTATCGAACATGCTAAGAATCTGGTCAACTTGTTTGGCTGGAACGAGTACATAAGCTATACTCAAATATATCCCGGATCAAAAATTCCGCATTTTAAACAGTATGTCATGTAGCCTGCATAAGAGCTGTTCCGAGTCAGCTACACCGTATTTAATTTACACTCAAAAATACGGTATCGCGTTTTTGCTTCGATTACAGAATACAAAAAGAATCCGGTGTCAAATTTTCGCAAATGATGTTTTTCGACGACGAAGACAGAAACATCAGAGACGTAGGAACTCTGGGAGTTGTCTGCGTCCACGTTCCAAACGGTATGTCGATGAAACTTTTAGACGATTCTTTGAAACGGTTTGCACAATGTGGCGGAAAATAAAATGAAGTTGCCAGAAGCATGGGAATAGATTGTTGCATGTTTTGAAAATTGTGTAAAAATTGTGACTGCTTGATTACTTTGTACGAAATTATTCTGTGAAATATTTATTTACTTCGGTTCGTTTTCTTGATTTATTTTTTCAATTCACCATCGCTCGTCAATGCTACTGAAAAATATTCGAGGTGCTCAACGTCTACACTTATGAAAATTCTGCGAATAAAAGTATATTTCATTATGATTTATTGGTTTTTCAGAATTTACATAGCATTTTCACCATCATATTGGCTCGTATCGATTACACACGTTATAAAAATATCTTATTATTTATATCTGCAGGGTGTCCAGAAATATCAGCCATCTGTAGGAGTAACTTGTGACGTTGAAAAGAAACAGTAAGTAGTTTGGTTTTACCAAGTACTGAACTTCGTATCGTTTAGATAGAAAGGTTCATATTTTTGGACTATCTACAGTCTGTACCGAATATCCTGAAAATCCTACTGATTTTTTTTTCTAGAAGGCTTCTAATGTTGTACAATGAATCCTTATTGTAGCCAACCTTGAGACATTTAGAAAGTCAGAAATCACTAGGACATTCGGTACCTATGTGCATAAAAAAAATTTCTTTCAACTTGCTAACTACACATATAAAAGATCGTAGAAAACTTGTACGTAAAATGGAAAAATTTATTCGACAATGGAAATTCACTGTGAAAGTTTTCAAGTAAGAATTTGTAAGATTTTTTTCTAGATATGACGAGAAAACAGTAGGTACCTAGTCTGATCCAATGCTTACGTTGTTATACTTGGTAACATAAAAATTACCTTGTTATTTTCACAATCCTTTTCGATTAATTTTCCATGATATTTTGCATTCGGACGGAACTTTTTGATGGGTATGAACGAAGTCGACAAAAACATAAATTGGTACCTACTCGTGTTTGTAAAACCAAAAATTTAATTTTACTAATTTAATGAGGTACTCGCATATCGGTACTTTTGAAATCAGTTTCTATCTCGGTTTTTAGAATATAAATTGGTGTCTATGAATAACACGTATAATAAAGCAACTTAAAAATAATACAGAGTAAAAAACAAAACAAAACAAAATGGACAAATGATCGGTCGGTTTTTGAAATTCGTGAATTACGTTTTAATTTTATCGCCTCGCATTGGTCGAAAGCGTAGGCAAGTATTATACAAAAGTATAAAATAAATCACAACGTTACCAATATAAAATAAAAAGAAGGAAAAATACCGGCGGATTTTCAGTTACGAGTACCTAGAGATAGATATTTTAGGTAGTAGTTTTGTAGATTGTATAAGTATAAATGTTCAAAGAATAACACCTTTCGTTGGGTTGGGTGGTCCTTGGAGTATTTTGAAATGTCGTTTTTATGAGAAAATAATTAGTGTAAGTATTTTTTTTTCCAAAAAGCAAAATAAAATGTACAAAAATTTTCAAGATACGCATGCGGGGAGAATTTAAATTTGATTATTATGATTTTTTCCCAGGTCCCTTGATAATGGTTCGTTTTCGACTGCGAATGATTCATCCAAGAACTAACAAAAAAAAAAAATAATAATGCTTTTTTTAAAGGTCGTGAAAATGCAAGTTTTCGTGATTGTGAAAGATTCAAAAAATTTTCCCTCACAAAATGAGTGTGTGCTCCCACCTTTGGGAGCAGTTCGAGTCAAAACCAACACCCAAAAATTTCACATTTACCAACATTTTGATGCCAAATTTATTTTTCGAATTTTTTTCAGTTTTCCAAAAACAAAACATTCACAATTTTCCCATTTTTTTTTTTTTTTTTTTATATTTGCCATGAATAAAATTTTTTTAAATTCACATACCGGTATGTATTTTCATTCGGTTTTGTGAAAATGAATTTTTTATAATTTTTTTCTATTTTTCTAATAAATTTTTAACCCTCGTGATTTTGTAATTTCCTCACTCAGGAAAAGTTTCATTTTTTCAAGTTTCTTAAAAAAGATTTTCCGGCACCAAAGTCATTATTTTTTCACATTTTTTTTTCAAACCTTTTTCATTTTCACAAATGATTTTTTGATTTTTTTCATATTCTTTTTACATCTCTTTTCATTTTTTTAAATTGATTTTTTTAGTTTTTTCAACTTTTAAAATTTCTTCAAAATTTTTTTCGAGACTTGAATTTTCATTTTAAAAAAATTTTCAACTTTCTTTTTTTTTCAAATTGTTTTACTTTTTTCTCAAGAATAAAATTTGTTTTTTTTTTTTAAATTTTTCGTGATAATTTTAAAAAAAATTTTTCAAATTGATTTATTTTCAATGTTTCCAACTTTCAAAATTTCTTCAACTTTTTTTTCGATATTTCGATATTTAATAATTTCTCCAATTTTCTAATTTTTCTCAAAATTTTTTTCGAGAGTAAAATTTTTATTTTAAGAAAAATCCAATTTTCCCACTAAATTTTTTTTCAATTTTTTCATGCTAAAAATTTTTTAAAAACATTTTTCGAGAGTAAAATTTTTATTTAAAAAAAAAATCCATTTTTCCCACTAAATTTTTTTTGAAAAATTTTTCAAATTGATTTTTCTAATTTTTTCTATTTTTCAAAATTTTGTGTTTTCTTTTTTTTTCAAATTGATTTATTCAAAATTTTCAACTTTTAAAATTTTTTCGAACTTTTTTCCAAGAATAAATTTTTTTTCAATTTTTCCTGATAATTTTTTTTTTTAATTTTTTCAAATTGATTTATTCAATTTTTCCAACTTTCAAAATTTCTTCAACTTTTTTTTCGATATTTAATGATTTCTTTAATTTTTCAATTTTTCAACATTTTTTTCGAGAGTAAATTTTTTTTTAGAAAAAATTTCAATTTTTCCTGCTAAATTTTTTTCAATTTTTTCATGTTAAAATTTTTTAACAAATTTTTTTAAATTTTTTTTTTGAGAGTAAAATTTTTATCAAAAAAAATCCATTTTTCCCAATGAATTTTTTTTAAAAAATTTTTAAATTGATTTTCATAATTTTTTCTATTTTTCAAAATTTCTAATTTTTTTTTTCAAATTGATTTATTCAAAATTTTTCAACTTTTAAAATTTTTTCAAACTTTGTTTTCAAGAATATAATTTTGTTTTTTTCAATTTTTCCTGATGCTTTTTTTAAATTTTTTCAAATTGATTTATTTTCAATTTTTCCAACTTTCAAAATTTCTTCAACTTTTTTTCGATATTTAATGATTTCTTTAATTTTTTAATTTTTCAAAATTTTTTCAAAATTTTTTACGAGAGTAAAATTTTTATTTTAAAAAAATTCCAATTTTTCCTGCTAAATTTTTTTCAATAATTTCATGTTAAAAATTTTTTAAAAAATTTTTTCGAGAGTAAAATTTTTATTTAAAAAAAATTCCATTTTTCCTAATAAATTTTTAAAAAAAAATTCAAATTAATTTTCCCAATTTTTTCTATTTTTAAAATTCTCAATTTTTTTTCGATAATTAAATTTTTATTTAAAAAAAAAAAACAATTTTTCCAAAGAATTTTTTAAATTTTTTTCAACTTTTGAAAAAAATTATAAGTCATTCTGTTCTTGATTTTGAATTTTTTTTCAACTTGTTCTTATTTAAAAAAATTTTTTAAACGATTTTTGTTCAGAATTTTCCAATTAATTCTATGATCGAGTTGAAATTGGTGCACCAACGTCCAAATTTCAGCTTTTTATTTGAATTGGATCAAGTTCAGATTTTTCCCCCAAGCCCATGGGTCAAGTTTGAATAATGAAAAATTCATCAAAATTCAAAAAATCAACTCCAGAACTCAAAATTAGCTTCGATGGGGTGCTTCTGAGTGCTTCACTGACTGGGACTCTTATCTCGCCGAAAAAAACATTTTTTAAGAACTAAAAAGTTTGAATAAACTGCTCATCTTTTATGTTTGGGCGTAGGGTGCCTCAAGGATAGTGTTAATTCTCTGTAGATGATTTTAAAACTCTTAAAAGTTATTTTCTCATCAAAACTATCAACTTTCAAATGCTTAAGAAACCAAACCTCCTTAAAAAAAAAAAAGAAACACTCCAGCAGAATAAACATAAGGTATAAAAACCACTCAATCGCGGATGCGAATACGAAAATAAAATTCAGACAAAGTTATTTTGTTATTTACAAAAGAATCTTTTCACCTTTTCCCACACAAACGATCGAATCAGTTAAATACATATACAAATGAAAGTGATTCACAACCACAAACACACCGGCCAATTTTCACGGCAACGAAAAACACTCATCCTATAATCAGATGCGGCCGATTGGTAATTCATTATTTTTATTCGACTAGCTAATACTTTGCCATTGCCAGCGCGATTAAATCGCGTTTGAATTCGAATTTATCGCCGCCTGCCCAATGAAATATGCAAACCGAGTGTTTTTCCCGACGACTCGACGAATAAATTTAAATTTGCCGAGACAACGGGACGCGTTTCGAGGGCTCGGGATTTTTTGCGCGGCGATGAGATGAAATACGATATGATTCTCGCCTCGAGTACCTGCTGGCAATATCGTCGATAAACTCTCTATACTATACGAGCTTCGCCTGCTAAGTTAATTAAATTTTCATCGCTGTTTCGCGGTGTGTTTGGTTTCACGGTTCGAGTTCTATTTAGTAATCTGCTTGTGTGTGTTGTGCGCTTCTCTTTCTACGGTTTACTCTGGGTATCAGCTTGGTTAAAGGGATGAAATCTAATATTGGTAAAAATTCGATAGGTAAACGTACCTAACCTACTGTACCTACGCAGAAACGGGATGATTAGGTACGACGTAAATGTTAACAATTTCATTTCGAGAGCTGCGCTGAAATTATTTATAAATCTTGTACGCTCAATACCGAGGCGAAATTCGAATAATAATAGCGGAAATAAACAAAAAAAAGACCTGAAAAGGAGAAATTAATTTCCTTCATCGTCGAAACCTTCCTTTCCAAACAACTAGCTATAGATTATCGCGCGAGAAATTATAAAAACTTTCCACGACCATATTGTCAATCATATCGAGACCATCTTCGACCAGCAATTATCCTGTCCTCTCTGCCTCCATCCCCTCGCGACCGTACGACGCGAATTACCGTCGCAGAATTTTTTTTTTAATTACGATAGGAGACCGAACGAAAATATGCGAAATGGACGAGACGGGCGACAGACGACAAAAATGGCACGAGAAATCGATATTTAACGAAATATTAATTCCATCTCCGGTATCAGTTTGTAATACGCTGGTTATATCAACGTTCGAAAAATATAAATTTCATTTCGCCAACGGCGTTC
Organism: Paracoccus marginatus; assembly: GCA_900065295.1. NCBI lineage: Eukaryota > Metazoa > Arthropoda > Insecta > Hemiptera > Pseudococcidae > Paracoccus > Paracoccus marginatus. The sequence continues at coordinate 2,884 of FIZT01023689.1, read as the reverse complement.
TCGGCTTTAATATTCAAACTGTCCAAGAAAAAAGATAAATTACCAGAAAATATAAAATTAAAGTACCAATATCGGTGAAACTGTAACTGGCGCGTAGGTGAAGTGAAATTCTCGCAGCTCGACCCCGCGCCAATCGATGCTGCTAAAGTAGCTACCTAATACATCTTCGAGACGAGAAAAAAAAAACGCACACACACCCTCGAAGCCAATCCGTAAAAGAGAAGACGACAAAGTGGCAGAAAAAAAAAATAAAAACTCGAGTTGCTCGACAAAAACACATACATTTTCGGCGGTTCTCGTGCCATTTACGTATTTAGATCCACCGCCAGCGCCAGCACCCAGCCTTAACCGACTTTTAAACGTATTTATTTGTAAATTAAATCTTACGCTTTACGCATCGAGTATTTTAATATTTCGTAATTTTCTGTTCTGCCGTCGCCGAATCGAAATCACAGACAAAGACGAAATGAAATTGCTAAATAAAAGTCGCTCTCCCGCTGTAAAAGAGACGCATTTGTGTGGTTTCGATGAAAAAATACACCACCTTGTCGAGACTCGAGACTACGTTATTGGAGAATTCCTCGGGGTAAAAATAGAAACTCGAACTCGCGTTTGGTCGACCTTGGGGTGCTGATGTTGACTTTGCGTTTTATATTTTTTCAAGCTGCACCCGTGTGAATAATTTTTAAAAATTCATTAAAAAATAGATGAAAAATATTGATGATAGTCTCGGAGAAATTTAGCGAAAAATTTTCATAGTGAATTGAAGCAAATTCTAAAAAAAAAAATCAAAATTTCAAAAAAGACATGATGATTAGGAAAAATTCCAGGACAAAAATCCTTAAGGAACATTCCCAAAAAACATTTCCAAAAAAAAAAACTGAGAAAAACTTTAAAATGAAGAAAAAGTTTCGAAAAGAGTTTTTATAATCGAATCCTGAAAAAACCTTTTAGACGAAAATTTCAAAAATTGATCAGAAAAATCCTCGGAAGTTTTCAAGAATTTTAGGATGAAATTTCATTTCCAGAATTTGAAAAAAAATTTTGAAATGAATTTTTGAAAAAAAAAAGTTGAAAAATTCTTGAGCTGAATTTAAAAAAAATTTCGCACGAAATAGTTTTTCGAAAAAAAATTTGAGCATTCAAAACTGAATTTTTGTGAAACGTTTCAAGGGTAAATTTTTTAAAAAATCACAATTTCAAAAAAAATTGTCTGGAAAAATTGTAAAAAGAAAAAATTCAAAAGCTAAAATTGAAATAAAAAAATTGAAAAAATTGAAAGCAGGCATTTCTGGGAAACTTTTTCATAAAATTTACAGAAAATATGAATTTTCAAAAAAATGTTGGAAGGTTTCAAGAAAAGTTTCAAAGTTCAATTTTTGAAGATAAAAATTACGAAATAATTTCCTCAAACGCTAGAAAAGCGAATTTTTAAAAAAAAATGAAAAATTTTCCAAGCTGAACTTTTGAGAAAAGTTTCCAAGTTCTGAGAAAAATTTGTGAAAAGAAAATCAGAAAAGCACGTGAAAAATTTTCTTTCAGAGAAGAGAAATTCCAAGTAATATCTTTTCCAAAAAAAATTCAAACAAAATCTTTTTCAAAAATACTTAAAATTTTCGTATTTAAAAAAGTTCGAAAATTGTTTTTTCAATTGAAAAACGTTTCAGAGGAAAATTTTTTAAAAAATTATAATTTCAAGAAATTTCACTTTGTAAAGGCTTTAAAAAAATTAATTAAAAAAACTGTTTGAAAGCAGGCATTTCTGCGAAAGTTTTATACAAAATTTACAGAAATAAATGTTTGAAAAAATTTTGGAAAAGTTCCAAGAAAAGTTTCAAAGTTCCATTTTTAACATGAAAATTATAAAATTAATTCTTGAATTTTTGTCGAAAGTTTCAAACACAAATTCTCTAAAAAAAATCAAGCGTAACCTTTAAAAAAAAATTCCAAGTTGTGTGGAAAATTGAAAGTATTTGAAAAAAAAAATCAGAAAAGTATGGGAAAAAGTTCAAAAAAATTTTGAAAAAAATTATCTTTCAAAGAAAAAAAATTCAAGAAATATTTTTTCCTAATTTTTTCCAATTACTTTTTCAAAAAGAAATTGAGCATTCGTAATCAAATTTTTGAGAAAAGTTTCAGAGGAAAATTTTAAGAAAAAACATGAAAAAATCATGATAGAAGAATCTTATTATTGACTTAAAAAAAAAAAAAATGGAAAAACTCAGGAGGAATAATTATTTTTCTTGAAAAAATTTTCAGTTTGAAAAATAAAAATTTTACTACAGAATTTTAACTACAAAAAATTGGAAGAACTGGTGAGCATTCAAAAAAAAAAACATTTAAAAAAAATCTTTTGGTGAAAATTTTTGAGAATATTAGTTCTGTATAGTAAGCATTTATGCGAAAAATTTTCAGTAAAATTTTTAAAAATGGGTATCTTGAAAAATTTTGGGAAAATTTTCTAAAAAAATTTCGAAGTCGAATTTTCAGAAAGAAAACAATTATAAAATAAAATTTTTGTTTTGAAATGGAGTTTCCAAAAAAAAATAAATGAAAAAATGAAAAACTTTCAAAGCTGAATTTTTAAAAAACATTTCCAAGTTGTGTGAAAAATTGAATTTTTTCAAAAACAGAAAAAAAAATTTGAAGCCAATTTTCTGTTGAAAATTTCATAGTCAATTTTGAGAGAGAAATTTCCAAAAAAATATTTTCGAAAATTATTACTATATCCATCAAAAAAATATCAATGTTCATTAGTGTGGCCCTTATTTATATTTAGTTGTGAAATTTTTTTCTTGATTTTTTAATGGCGACCCTCTAAAGTTGTTATCTACCATGAAAAAAAAATTCCCTGAAAATTTCAACCAAATCGATTAATATTAAC
>FIZT01023665.1:0-11213 GCA_900065295.1 Paracoccus marginatus | reverse complement strand
TCAACTCTTAATCAGAGGTAATTTTCGTATAGTCACTTTTTTGAAATATTTCAAAGATTATTTCAATTTTTTTTTGCTGTGTTTAAACGTATTTCTTGCTCCGAAACGGCGTAGAATTTTTTGAACAATTTTTTTTGACAAAGTCAAAAAAAAGTCAAAACTGAATACTCGTCGAATTGAACATGCGCAGGTATGTTACATTTTCCACGGTGCTGTCGTGGAAAATACAACGTTTACGGGCTTACGTTTTTTTATCTCTGGTAAAGACACCAAAAAATATGGAAATGCTTCGATTTTCTAAAAAAAAAAAATACCCATTGTAAAAAATTTCAAAAATTTTATTTTCCAAACTTCCCAAAATTATCGAAAACAATACGAAACGAATGAGAGCCAACTATCTATTAAGCTGTACGCGATGCCCGATGCCATCCCAATCCAAGCCTAATATTCCTTTCCTTCCTACCCACTCGTCCATCCCACCCGTCCACTCGCCAGTTTCATTTCACGAAATAATAAAATTACCTCGTCGAATACGCTCCAAACTGTAAAACCATTTAAAGGGCCAAATTCCATCCGACGACCGGCGCCGGCGAACGTGGACCAGCGATGAGATGGAAAACTTTGTCGTACCAACAGAAACGCTTCACGCTCTCGCAACACAGTGCAAAAATGGAAAAAGTTTTAATGATTTTTCACCTCTCAGTTTCCACGTTACGTTCCGGCCAGCTCATCGCGTCGACTTGCACGGCTGTGTTTTTAGCAGCTTTAAAAACAGCACGATGAAATCTGAGCGAATCGACGATGAGGAATCGTTGCGACGTTCCCAGCCAAATACAAACAGTAAGAAAAAATCTTTCAACTGCGTATACTTACTTACTCGTATTTACGCCCGAAAGTTGGCACGCACAATTCGTAGTCTTCGAATCTCGGTAGTTGGGCTGCTCAAATATCAAAAACTCGCGCTTCGAGAAATGTTCAATTAATGAAGTTTATTATACGGTATAACGTAGGTAAGTTTAGCTCGGCTCGTGTCGTCCTCACCCCGCGCACTTTCTCCATCTACCACCTACTTCGATTCTAAAATAGTTATTTGGCGAATAAATCGAGAAAATTTCAAATTAATACTCGAGTCGTTTTTCTTACCAGCAACCTTCTCCGCCAAGTAGCAAACGGTTTCGAGAGGAGTCGAGCGAGATGCCACCGCTACAATTACACGAGACAGACGTTAATATCGCCTCTGCTCTGCTCTTCATCCGCCTTCGAACGCAATTAACCGGTAAATTTCTTCGTATACATAGTATACTTCTTACGTTATAGTTGGTGCAGTGCGAAAAATCGCCCGGCCAACTACGTAAAAGCTCCCCCTAGCTTCAGCTTCAGCGTACCACTCAAGAATGCAGCTCTCTCGAGTTTCGTAATTAATTCGCTTCGTTATCAAGACCTCTCTCCTTCTCGAGCTTTTATTTTCTTTTACGTGGGCGCACGGCTTGGTCGAGCGAGACGCAAATGAAGATGCGAATACTTTTTTTACGACGACAACCAAGTATCTACTCTCTTCCACAGTCTTCTGCATCATCAGCACAGGTCCTCATATTAATGCGCCAGTAGATACGTATCAAATTTGGTCTAAAAAAAAATCGATTACTTTTTCACATTTTTTTCACCATGAAATGTGCTTCGATACGATCCTAGGGTACAAACCCGAATTTATGAAGATTCTCAAACCATAAGCCAGCTTTTTATTCGGTAAATTTCAACTCTATTGATTATGGTTCATTTCCCCGAATCCGCTTTCCCGAATTGCTGTTTCCCCGAATGCCATAGCCCCGAAAAGATTGTCCCCGAATTCATTTACCCGAATTTTGAAATCCCGAACGCCATTTCCTCAAAAAGTGAAATCCTGAATCTACGAACCCGAATGCTGGTACCCTGAATTTCAAAATCCCGAATTTGTTATCCGAATAGTCGAAATTTTTGATCGGAAATTGGCGTTTCACTTCAGGTCTGTTTAAATTGTCATGGAAAATGAAAATTACCATCGTAGGTAGGTACGTAAGTGTATTCGTAATCAGAACGCTCCAAAATGCAGCCGGGGATAGTGGATAAAAAGTTGCTATTGAATGGATTCGTATTTGACCGAATTACAGAAGGAGCAGTCGGAAACGGAAATCGCTGCAGCTGAGCTCAGCCTTGGAAAACGAGTAAAATCTGCTCCCCGGCGAATATGGGTGTTGAACTTCAAAACCATCTCAAAACAATAACATCCCGCTATCAAGAGTATGCGGATGAAGGTGACGAGCTCAACTTTCTACAAGACTTATCCCATAATATAAACTTGTAACGAAATTTCACAATAAAAATTCGGGTCCTTAAATTTTGACGTTTTTGAGAAAACAGTGTTTCGGGATTTCGTAATTCGGGAAAATGAATTCGGAATTACTTTTTTCGGGCTAATGGTCTTCGGGTAAACAACAATTCGGGTTCACGAATTCGGGATAAAAGTTTTCAGGAAAATGGTGGTCGGGATTTTGATTTTCGGGTACCGTTGTAAGTTCATTTAGGCGTCCATCGAACATCTGTTTCGACCAAAAAAAATCCACAACTTTCGCAGTCTCTTATCACTCCTTCTAATCTGCACCGAAACAGAACGGCAAAAGGGCAAAGATAGAGAGAAGAGAGAAAACAGATAACATTAAATCGAGAGAACGAACCCAACGCACCACGTACAAAGAGATGAAATAATAAGATCATGCGAAACGAGCAAAAATGCTATTTTAAAATTATTTCAGAAAATTTTCACCGCCACTACGTTCAACACCACAAGTCCCTCATATCTACATACCTACTACATCTACCTCTCATCTCATCTCTATTTTTTCTTCTCTCGCTTTTCGAATATTTCACCCGTCAGTTTATCTTTTCCATTCTTCGCACAAGTTGATTTTTTTTCCGCTTTCCTCTCCACTAGCCTCTTCGTTAAATTTTTTTATCGTTCTTTTGGGGCAAACGAGAAAAAAAAACAGCGGTGTTGTTTCGCGAACGGTAACTTTGCACTCGTATTTCCTTCCCCTGCTCTGCGTGTAGATATTTATCGCGCGCGTATGGCGAATCGGAGGCGTTTTTCCGAGCCGCGAAACATCTGGGAAAATTCCTCGAAGCGGTGTGTTTTTCTCGCTACTGCAGATTTGGTGCGTTTCTCTTTCGTGTCGAAGTCACCGCCAGCGCCAACGCAACACTCGAGTCTTTAATGAGTATAAAATATAATGTTTAATGAAATACGCACTTGTAGAGTTTCGCATTCGTATCGTAGCATCTTACTTGTGTAATTTTTTTTCGGGCACGTCTTTTTGGGAGGCTTTTTACCAAGGTTGTGACCGCGAAATACCGCTTCAATTGTTAAAGCTTGTCGCGAAAGTTTAGGCTACTTCTATGGTATAAAATTGGCAAATTTTTCAAAACAGTAAAAATTTTTCAGAATTGACGAATTCTCCGAAATCGCTAAATTGTCCGAAAAAGTAAAATTTTAGAAATTGTCAAATGTGTCGAAACAGTCAATTTTTCAAAATTTTGAAATTCTTCAATTTTCCTGAAAATGTCAATTTGTCCTAAAATGTCAATTTTTTCAAAAATTCTCACTTATTCAAAAATAGCAATTTGCCTAAAAATGCCAATTTCTTTAAAAATGCTAATTTTCCTAAAAATGCCATATCGTGCAAAATTGTAAAATTTTTCAAAATCTTCAAATTTTTCAAATTTAAAACTGTTAAATTTGTAAAAATTTACAATCATAAAAATTCTTCAAAATTGTGAAATATGTAGAATTGTGGAACCCTCGTAAAAAAAAACTCCACTTCAAAAATTTGAGTTCGTTTTTTTTTTTTTTTTTAAAAGCACACAGAGAATAGAATGCAATGTTTTTTGAAACCGGTTCACAGATTAGCAACCAGTTGTCGATAACCCTCAAAAAAAATTAGGCTACAAAAAAGTTTGTAAAACCTAATTCGTAGAGCACAAAAATAGGCATTTTCCATTCCTTGTAATTTTTGAACCAGTTCGGTAGTTCTTAAGGTATCAACTGGTTTGAAAAAATTTTTAACGAAATGAAACAGGTTTAAAATATATCAAACATTTTTCTGTAAAAAAAAAAAAATGAAACATTCGGTTTTTAAAGCTTTTCAGCCTTTATTTCAGAATTCGAATTTAGAAACCGGTTAGTATCTCGAGAACTATCGAACTGGTTGAAAAATTACAAGAGACAAAAACTGTTCAATGTTTCACGCTCCACAAATTCACTCCTATAAAATTTTTTGTAGCACTGATTTTCGGAAAATTATCGATAACCGGTTGCCAATCTGCAAACCGGTTCCAAAAACCTATACCTCATTTTTTTCGTCTCAGTATGCAGAGTTGATTTTGCAAGAAACATTCAAAGCCTCATTTTTACCTCGAGCCCGTCCCTATTTTTTTTGGGACACCTTGTATGGAATGTTAAAATTTAATCATCGACTTAGTTCGATGTCCTCATGGTCAGAAATACAACTCCGCTCGAGTCATTTCGACATATCTTCCTGATCCGCAGTATACCTGAGTCGATCGTGATTTTCGTGGCACACTGTGTCCAGATATACGTAGGTAAAATTTTCCCACCGTCATGTAAATGAGAGACGAATGCAAGAGATGTTTTTTCAACTCGATACAGATACCGAATAAATACCTCATTTTAACGCTCGACTAAGCCAATTAATCGAACTTTATGCCACTGCGAGTATAACATCGAGATAGACATACAATAAAATCTACACCGTCGAACGTCGAACTTTTTCCGTCCGAGCGTACTACAAACAATGTACCTAAAACTCGTCAATCACATTCACTTCGCATCGAACAGAGCTATGAAATCCAGTCCCCGCGCGCTCCTCAACACCTGACACAACTTGCGGTTAATGTTTGGCGCGCCTAAGGGCATGAGGATTCATCGAACAAGCACTCGTGTCTAGGAAAAAGCACACACACGCGCGTAACTCAACATTCCGACAACTTTGATTACCTCTTCTCGCGTCAAAATACGAAGTATGTATACGACTCGAGTTCCACATCCGTCGGTTGTCCGTCCAACAGCAGTCTGGTTTTTAATGTACATTTTATTAGCCCCTCTTACGGCGTGTGGGTCCGCGTATCTATAGTCCGTCATCAGCATCATCTCGTCGGTGTCATAATCTGAGAAAGAAATGAAAAACCAAACCATCATCCTACGTGTAGAGGTACCATACCAGTGAGATTTTCAGACAGAAGTTTTTAATTAAAATTTACGCCGCGATGGAGAGACGAGAGATAGTAGAGGCGTACACGATGCGACGCGAACCTTAATCCAACGATACCATTCGTAATAAGTATAACTACGGCTATAATAGGCTTTTAAATACCTACATTGAAACGTGGTCGAGACGAAAATTTAAAGGCGCGACTGGCGATTTCGTAACAGACGCGTTTTTCAGTTTTCCCCTCCACGCTTCTCCTTTCCACTCGGAATACCCAGTATTATATTATACCGTTTCGAAAAACGAACGAAAAAGCTCAGCGAACGAGACGGGCAAAGGCGGCAGCCAACGGAAGGCGAACAAACTACACGCTACAACTTGGTTTCGATTTTTCACCCATAAATAATTTCGACGAGACCGCGGTGGTCGTCGAATTAACGAAGGCGAGTCGCACAGGCCGGGCCGGTTGACGGGAAGACGAAGACGAAAAAAAAAAGACAGATAGGTAAGTAGGGCCGGACAATGAACACGCGGACTTCGCAGCAAGGTACATTGGCAGGAAATTGGAAAATCGACCAGAAGTTTTTAACGATGCGAAAAAACTTTTATCAGAAGGTGGATGGCAGGAAGGGTGATTTCTGTCGACGGCAGCGTACGAAGCGACGATGAAAAATGACCCTATTTCTCTGCTGCGGAAATATGATGCGCTTCTTTTGTAGCGTACAGATAGGTATGCGGTATGCTCGGGAAGAGGCACGTCTATTTACATTTGTATGACCAGTTTGGTGGACTGAGAGTGATAAAAAGCCGGGCATTAGATGAGCTTCGTCACGCTTCGCAAAGGCCAATACCATTGAAATGAATACGAATAGAGAAAGATTTTTTCCAATTTCAAGCAAATCACTAGCGAACGATTGAATAATTTTTGAACGAGTCCTTCACGAACGACCGAAAACTTCCCTACCAAATTAACGTTCAAAATGAATATTTTTGAATGATCAGTTCGATTTCAAATGATTCATTCGCGAACGATATTTTCAAACTTGACAGAAAAAATTGAATTCTCTAAAAAACTTGAAAAAGATTCATTCGATCGCGAACGACTCGATCCATTTTGAACGAGTCGTTCACGAACGACTGAAGTTTTTTTCCCAAAAAATCATTCTCAACCTAAATTTATAAATAATTTGTTCCCAACGATTCATTCGTTCGCGGACGATTTAATGGGTTTCGAATGAATCATTCACGAACAAAATATTGGGACTGAAAAAAATTCGTAATCATTAAAAATTCAAAAAAAAATTATTCCTTCGTGAACGATTAAATCCATTTCGAAAGAATCGTTCACGAACGACTGAAAATTTCCCCTAAACAATCATCTCAATCCAAATTTTCAAATGATGAATAATTCGTTTCCGGCGATTCATTCGTTCGCAAACGACTGAATCTATTGTGAACGAATCGTTCACGAACGACCGAAATTTTTTCCCAAACAATCATTCTCAACCCAAATTTTCAAATAATGAATACATAGGTGATTTGTTCTCCATGATTCACTCGTTCGCAAACGATTCAATCGATTTTGAATGAATCACTCGCGAACGAAACTATATTATTTCAAAATTTGAATGATTCTGAATCAATGATTCACGAACGACGAACAAATTTTTTATCAAATAATCTCATCTGAACATGATTTCTCGCAACTTGGATTAGGTATAAATTACCTTTTCCAACTGATCAACATTCGCGAACTGATTCATTCGTATTTTTTCCCAAAGAAATCCGCTCCGATAACTTTAGTCTTGAAAAGCGAAACTTCTTTCATTACCATCGACCAACCAAAAAAGACCTCACGTATGTATTCGATACTCAATCAAACACGCATCCCATCCTGTTCCATAATCTCCACCAAAATCTCGAACTCTATATTAGTGTAGGTACACTCGTAAACGGTGAAAATATCACCCTTTCGTGTTCGCCACGTCGCAGCCGTTCATTTGACCGTGAAAGTGGCCGCCAAACGTGCCAACTTTCATCGCCATCTCCGACATCAGAATAGCGCTACCTCTATATAAACGGGTCAATATTGGCAGATACTATATACATAGGCTTATTAAACGAGCATCTTCTGAATATTCATGAACCATTTGGATTTATACCGTAACGAGATATTTCCCAAAAAACCACACGTCGCGTGGCGTCGCGTCTACACTTTGTCGCTCTCACTTGTTCAAACCTTTTTAGACCACCTGAGGTACATATTTTTCGACAAAGGTGCGAATGCAAACGACGCACAATACGTGAAATTTTCAATATTTCAGCAAAACATCTGCTCTAGGCGCGTCCGAAAAAAGCCTCGTATGGATATCCATGATTTCGCTTTCGTTCACTTTCAACGTGAGCCTTTTTGCGCAGCAAATCCACGAAAAATTTAATTTGTTACATTTGAAAATTAAATTCAGAAATTAATTTTTGGCAACGTAGCCCCCTTCCCCTTGGGTTTCTCTATCCATTGATCCGAGTTGGACGTCCTCCCTCCCCCCATGACGCCTCGCTAGGAAGAAGTTCCGAAAAATTGAGTTTTTGACGCCCATTGAAAATCATAAATACAGATTTTGACCCAGAGAAATTACTTTGAAAATTGATTTTAGGCAACGTAGCCCTTTTCTCCTCGAGTTACTCTATCCATCGGTCCCAGTTCGACGTCCCTCCAAATGACGCGGATTACTCCACAATTCTGCCTTGGTTTGTTCTCCTTCAAAACAATTGCTCGCCTGGTAGTGGTAGATGCATTTTGTCTGTAAATTTTTTCCAATCAAAAAATTGCCATCAAATCGAACCGAAGATGAACTAAAAAAACAACCAATTTTTCCACCACTCTCTCGCTTACTCACGCATGTAAATTATTTCTTCGCACAATGTAGCACAATCTACGACTCAATCTAGACTAAAAAATAGCATTTTTTTACTCGTCACTCGAAACCTATCATGGAAAAAAATTACTTTTCGGTTGTACAGGCGTGAAAAAAAGGTCTAAGACAAAACTCTTCGCGTAACATTCGAACACGTGAAATGATTGACGAAGAAAAAATCATCTCTATTTGTCGAACGCCGACAAAAGAATACACGCAGAGATTACACGTCATTTTCCCGTTCTATTCGAGCCTTTTTTCATCACCATCGACCTCCTCTCGCTGGTTAAACCTTCGTGTCGTTTCTTGATGTAGGAAATTCAATTACATCGAGTGTATTATCTCGTATAAACGTACCTCAGTCGTTATTGTCACGTACTTTCATACACGAACGTCTATACGTCAAAGCAATGCGGCATGATTTCTTTGGAAGACGGTTCAGGCCTCTCAGCTCCATGCACTCAGCATTCTTGGAAAAAATGTAAATTTGACAGGACACTGCAACTGAACTGTTTCGCGCTTCAGTTGAAAAATCAGGTCAATTTCATTCTCCAAGCAACCATCAGCTGCGATTCGTCTCAAAACTGATTTTGGTCCCTTCCCAGTTCCCACCTATCGAAGTAGATAATTACGCCATAATTTTCATTCAACGTCGAAGACAAGCGACGAAAAATCACCCAGCTTCCTCGAATGAGCTCCATTCTGGCAGTTCGAGTACGTTTGACTAGACGAGCTAAAATCTATGCCGATTAAACCTTCTTCTGCGTGACTGTTTGGCGACCGACGAGGGCCTTTCAATTCGCATACGCGATTACCTACGTATCGCATCGTGTCGTATACGAGCGATAAAAAATTACATTCCATTCGTTTTATCGAGTCTGCTTCCGCATCATTTGGTCGACGCGACGAGTGCGCGTATACACGAGTTCACAATTTCGGATCATTTCCAAACGAAAGGACTACCGGATACGTAGACATTTGCAGTTTCGCGCGCTGCATTACACTCGAACCATGCCACCCGTTGGTTGTCATCGCTTGGAGAGTCGTCGGCTTTACCTTATAAAAACGGAGAGCGAAAAAGTACAAGCAGCCAGAGACAGATAGACGTATAAAGTCAACTTTATCGTTTATAGATGTGTACGATTCGTACTCTTGAACCGTACTTACGAGTACGATAACCTCATTGTACACAATGTATCTTCGACGAGCGGTCTTTCGTATTTTATTTTCCCATCCATCCCTACCGAAGCCAGTCGAATCGGAAAAAATAACACTGGGAGAGCGCCCATGCACAAATCCGACGCTCTACTACGCCAATTCGGTATTATTGTAAAACGATTAAGCGAAGGAAAAACCCCACAAGTCGACGAAAAAAATAAATTCTTTGCGTAAGAGAAAAAATACACACGCACATGTCTGGCCATACTCGAAACCACACGCCACTTTCCCATCTCAATTTATCTACGTATAAGCATACGAGAATTCGTCAAATTCATCATTATAGCCGCAGTCGAGCTGCCACATCATCGTTGATTGTCGCGTAATAATTATCGAACGTATAATCAAACGTCTTCTCAATCTTATTTCTCGAAATTATGTGCTTCAGAAAAATACCATAAAAGTTATCGACAAAATATTAAAAATTGCGTAGTGACTCGAGAGTCACGAAGCCACTGTTTGGCAAACGATGAGCTATACGTACGTACGTAGGTACCTATTTGACATCGACAGATATACCTCTTGAAAATGCTACAGTCTATATATACCTCACTCCTTCTGTAAAAGTTTTCAAGTATCGCGACACAGAACTGAACGTGGTATTTAGTACGAAAAAAAAAAGAAGAAAAAGACAAGCACTTCGTACGTGGTTATAGGTGTACTTATAGGTATGAGTATACGATACCTTTACCAATCCACTTACGTATTTTCAAGGTGAAACCTTCTTGGTTCAACTTTTGTGATTTAATATTTAATATGTACGTTATTAGGGCGTGTACGATGACGACGACTACGACTTCGCCAGTGAAGTTAAAAAATTTTTAAATTATTTTTTCAACTCTTAATATTTTCCAAAATTCGTCAATTTTTCTAATATTTTAAAAATTCGTAATAATTTTTAATTTATCAATTTTTCAAAATTTATCGATCCATCAAAATTCGCCAATCTTTACAAATTTGAAAAATTTCTAATATCTCCCAAAATTTGTCTTTGGGTGGGGGGGGGGGTCATTCGACGATTTTTTAATTTATTCATTTTTCGACATTTTTAATTCATGGAATGTCGATGCCCTAAACCTTCTCTTCTTCACTTTATGGCCAAAAGTCGCCCCTGACCTCGTAAGTCGCCGAGCAATTCCACGCCATCCATCCACAGTTGCTAAATTAAGAGCCATCCCACCATTATAGGTGACGATATCGATCTTAATTGTTTATTCATGTAAGCTTATCGGTGTATGTGCGTTGAAAGGTTTTTTAATTGCGGCATTGGGACGTCTGTGCGCGCCCCTGCGCCCTTCTGCGCGCATGTGTAATACGTTTTCGTTTAGTGTTTACCCTTTTACTCGTAGATAATCGGTTATTATCAATCACCGATGGGAGCGCTTTGTCGTCGCTCCCATCGACGACCACTGACCGAGAACCGCATACCATATATGTACAATACGTAATCCATTGTAATAATAAGTATATAGGGATGCTAATATACAGATCCACAATACATTTCGCAGCCCGCTACATTGCAAAGACTTTTTGCAGCCCAACTTTTTTATATATACTGTATACTGTATGAAGCCCAGTACTGATATTCCTATTACTAACTTTGCGCCAGAGATTTGTGTAATTGCGCCCACTGCCAAAAAAGAGATACCGGTAGTTGCGCCGTTAGCTTTAGGCAAAGATACCCGTAATTGCGCCAGCAAATGAACGATTTTGTCCATTCCATTTTATGCACGAGAGAAGCCTGTATAGAAAAAGTATCACAGCCTAATTACGAATAAAACCAGAAGTTCATTGGCGAGAGAATTTCGTCGACGAGAGAAGT
>FIZT01023646.1:0-22301 GCA_900065295.1 Paracoccus marginatus | reverse complement strand
AATTTTGACTTTTTTCAGTGAAATTTTCACTGATTCTTATTGAGAGAGTACCCCCCCCCCCCCGTATTTGAAGCATTCGACGTCATGGCATAAAAATTAGGTCAAGATTCGAGCAAAGTTCAAATTGCCTCCCCCCTCTCTACAATACTAGAGCCTTCATTCTGCACAAAAAAATTTCATAAAAAACTGAAGAAATTGAAGAAATTAATTTGATGTTTCTCCAAGTCACAAATTAGGACTAAAAATCAGCAAAATTTGTTAGATATTGATTTTTTTCACAATATTAATGCATATAAGGAATATTAAATTATCATTTAATTTTTTTGAAAATTTTTTCGAATTTTTGAAAGATCTTTCAAAGGGTTGGTATGCTTTGCCAGTAGACAAGTACCTACGAAAGAGTTGCGAATCTGGGTAATAAACGTCTTGTAGCTTCAAAACTTGTATTGAATTTTATTTTTAAATTGGCAAAATTAATGCTACAACACTGAATTTGCCTACCTACTTTTAATTAGAAAACCGAAAGAATTGAAAAATAGGAATTAAAATTTTATTCTAAAATTAATTTGAAGACGACCATAATATAAAAATCAATAAAATTTTGATTAAAATCGGATTTATTGGAAAATTGAAAAAATTATTTTTAAAACGAAACTTTATGTTTGAAAGGAACCAACTGACGTTAAAATTGAAGTTCGTTGTGAAACTGAGTAATCAAATTAAATTCGATTCGTGTAGCATCATTAGGCCAATTTTAGCAAAAATTATGATTCATTTTCTTTAATACAAATGGGTTTGCATGAAAATTTCAATTTTTTTGAACATTAACAAAAAGTAGATGGAAATTTAAAATGATTGAGATTCTGATAAAAAAAAATCCAAAAACTGAAACAATTAGAGTTGAAACCGAATTTTTCCAAAAAAATCGAAAAAATTCACGTCATATAAATATTAAAAACGATTTTTTCTGTAAAATCAGTGGAATTCAACTAGAAATGAAAATCTGTAAAATTTGATGAACCCAAAATTAGACACATTCTTCATTTTTATTTTTTTTTTGAGAACACTTGCACTAAAATTGAAGGTAATTTTTACATAAAAAATTAGAAGTTTGGAATCTGCTCGTAAATTGATTTTTTTTTTGAAAAATTAAAGGAATTAAAAATTTTATTAGAGAAGTTATGAAATCCACTGGGCTAGTCAAAAAATTTCTAAATTTTTTTTTCAAATCTAGAAATTTGAAAAATTTCGTCTTAGCCTTATTGTATGTAGAATAGGGTGGAGTGAAATTAAAAACATACCTTGGATTTTGACCAAATTCAGTGAGGTAGTTTACTTTGAGTGGGCTGGAAAATTTTATCAAAATTCTCGATTAAATCGTACGTATATTTAACGACAAAATCATGAAAAATCACTCGGACGTATGTATCTGCATCTCTTCATCCCACATCTGACGAAATTTATACCTTCGTTGAGGTTACACTCGCCCCAAATACCAGCCAAAAATGGAGACAACGCCGATCAGGCATGATTCACAAAATGAAAGTCCTTTCATCCTACATACTTTCCGATGGAATTGGTACTTTCTAAGATGATTGTACCAAAGACGATATACGATAAAATATAATGCCGGATGCGGACGCCGTGCGGCTCGGTGGTGATTAAGCTAGGACAGTTGATATTATTTTACGCGTAATTGTACGTATAACGACACTCCTCTATAGTGCACAGGCTGACATGACGGTACTAATTGTGTAGGTACTTTGGCGCGTCACTCGAAGGGCATCGACAGACTACAATGACAATATTTTGGCAAATTAGTAGGTTACAGTCGAGGCAAGTCAAAATTCGAACCTGTATGAACTGTTGTCTGTGTACCTGCGCGGAAATAACCTGTTACCTCACAGCGCAGCGAACTGCGACGTGTGTGTGTGTTAAAATTGGGTTAACGTATCTGCAGCGTTGAGAGTGTTTCTGTTTGTTGTTGTGGCACTGGCAAAGCCGAAGACAGTGAATTCATAATGAGACGAGCTGCTCGGTGGCGGCTGGCGGGACAGCGACCTGTTCGGTGTGTCGTACCCTCATACATATACTTTGGTACGTGTAGTATAAAATAATGTACAGCGTATATGCCCACCCTGCCATACGTATACGTACGATCGATTGGTATAGAAATGGCTGATGAGTTTGACGTGTTTGTCTGCTGCTGGCGTGTACCGTTACGTGTTAAGTGACACATTAAGACTGCGCGAATAGCTCTAATGTACGAGTATCGATAACTGTACTATGCAATAAGATTTTGTATGTTTTCTTCTTCAAGTAGGTATAGGTTTAGGTATAATTACGGGGCAGAACATCACGATGCTCGGGTTCGATTGCAACATTGACCGAGGCCGAGGCACTAGATCTTTGACTCGCATCGAGGTGCAATCGAAACGAAAATATAGACCAACCTAGGCATCCCGCATTGCTCAACGTAGCAGAAAAATATCGTTCACCGTATTTTATAGCTCGATAAATTCGTACATTTTAATGCATGCAAAAGGTACAGTACAAGAAGGTATTCGCGAACCGACGAACCCACATCTTTGAAATAAAAAGATTAACGCCAAGTCGTGAATCTTCCGATGTCATCGTTCATGGTGAATTGCTTACTGCGCGCAACGGCAATTTGATCGATGACCAGAGGAATACAGCTGCAGATGGACTGGCCAGTTCGATTTGTAATCTTTCATCATGTCTCGTTCCACACATTCTCGAATTAAATTCAACTTACCAACTTGAAAAATGAAAACAATAAAAAAGTGAACTTGTCAAGGTGAGGGACGACGATCGTATTAACGTTAGTCGAAAATCGTGCGGAACAACAATGCTATCCAAACGTACCTACGACATGTGTTCATGTAGAGACAGGTACAAATAAGTATTCAGGCTGTCCTGGATTACCCTATCTTGTTCGTACTTTGAAGTATAAAGAAAAATTACGCCAACATGTTCGAAGCAGACTGAAAAAATCGAAGAAATTGCAACCGATTCGGATTGATCTAGAAAATTGACCTTATCCAATAATAGAATTCTTCCGGGAGGTTTTTTTCATAATCATGCGGATCTACATACAAGTGGTAACTTTCATTCATTTATTCATTGGTTACCGCATCAGATATTTTTTACGTCGCCAAATCCGGTTGAAATTTATTCGCGAAAGCCGGAACTCTCATCGCACACAGAGGAGACGATGATTCAGAAAAATACACAAACCGTCGACTTTTTTGCACCGTTGTCGTTGTCCGCGTATATGTTGATGTCGGTGTCGTCGTCGATGCTAATTCGCCGTCGCCAAACGATAACAAAACAGAAGAGTATCATGAGTGCATAACAATGAAAAACCGGTTGCGACGGGACATATCGAAGATTCTCTTCCGCATTATTTACCGAAAAAAAAGACCCTACCGGTTGTTATAAGTCACTGGGTAAATCGTTAGATGACCTAGAAATGAAATTTTCGACTGTGTGTGTTAATCATGTTGAACGCTGGCCAGTATGTCAAGTGCATAGATTTCGCTGTTTTTCTATTTCTGCGAAAAAAAATATATATATATACATAATGTACACGTACGTATCTGCAGATCTCTACCTAGTCGTGTATCTGATTTTATGATCGGATGCTGGTTAGTTCTACTTGTTTTGGATCTCGTTAAGGAAGAAAATAGTGAAATGGGACGAAAGATGGGAGATAAGAGGAAGTTTAAAGTGGTGGTTTAATGACGAGCGCTCTCGTTGAAAGATGGAAATTTAATAAGTTTATGGCCCCCGGGGTCAGTTCAATTTGAAATAGTTTGTTGGATTTTTTGGGCCAATTATGGATATGTACCTACGTATGAACAGTTATTCTTCTACAGCGAGCACTTTTGAAATGGGAGTGGAGTCAGGGACAATGTATGCATACGTAAGGTTACAGATTCGTAACGAAGTCGAAATTCTCATTAAAAATTGACCATTTTAAAAAGTGATTAATACGTACCTAATCAGTTGCGTAGAAATTGAAAAATCGATACATTTCATTGAAATAAAAAAATAATCGATTTTATCAGAACCAAAAAATTGAAGAATTTGGTAAAAGAAATTGGACAATTGGTAAAATTTCATTAAAATTGAAAAAATTGAAAAATAGGTATTTCATTTTATCAAAAATGAGAAACTTCGAAAATTTCCTTGGAAATTTCCTTGCATCTCTAGGAAAAATTGATCGAATTTTCCTGAAATTTAAAAATCTTTCGATATTAAAATTCATGAAACAATAAAATATCATCAAAATCCAAAAATAGTCAATTTATCAAAATTGAAAAATCCATCAGTTTTATCAATTTCGAAAAATTGACCACGTTCCTCAAAATTGAAATAGCGTTTGATTTTATTAAGACCAAAAAATTGATCAATTTGATCAAAATCAAAAGAAAATTTGAAACTGGAAAGTCAATTAGGTTTGGTCGAAATTAAAAAATTGAACAATTTTTCACAACTGCAAAATTGGCCGATTGGCGATTTTAACAAAATATTGGAAAATACTTGATTTATTGACAATAGAGACCAGTTGATTATATCGAAATTGATCGAAAAATCAATAAAATTTTTATTCGGATAGGAAGTCCATCTATTTTATTAAAATCTGAATATCAAACCGTTTGGATTTTAACAAATCCAAAAAGTCGATAAATTCTATCAAAATTGAAAAGTTGAAAAATTTTGTCAAAACTAAAAACTTGATTTGTTTAATCAAAATTCAAAAATTATCGATTTATTGACATCGAAAAATTAATCGATTTCGTCGGATTTGGAAATTTGATTGATTTTGGTGGGAAAATCAATTTTTTTTTATTATTATTATCAAAATTGAAATTACATTGAAATTTTTCTATCAAAATTGTAAAATTGAAAAATTTTATTAAAACCAGAAAAAAATTTTATCATCAAAATTGATGAATCAACCAATTTTATCAATCAAAAATTGATCAATTTTATCAAAATTTGAAAATAATCCTTTTTATCAAGAATAAAAATCAAACGATTCTATCGAAACCAAAAAACGATCAATTTTGTCAAAAATAAAGAATTAATCGAAATCATTTAATCGACATCGAAAAATTTATCACGACTTCATCAGCAGAAAATTTTGGCAGATAAGTAGGTACTTCATTCTCATTAAGAAGTCATCAAACATGGTGACCTGACCAAGAATCAAAACTAGATTCTAAAAAAGAGGACAAAACATTGATTTTATTACCCTATAAAGTACAATTATTAAGTAAACTTCAAAAAATACTTTAAAAAAAAATTAAATTTCCGCCGTCAATCAATTTTTTTCTTTTTTCAAATCAATCGCGTCCAATAACAAACATAAATCAAATAAAAATCGACATCCGATCCATTACGACTGTTCGATACAAAAAAAAAAAAAAAAAACTGGGTTCCGTCTCGCAATTACCACCTCTGTCAATCGTTCCGAATTCCAATCTCGGAAAAAACCCACACACCTCAACTAGGACACGGTGGTATAAATATAATAAAAGTACCACAGAAAGAAAAAACGATTGAAATCATTCACAAAAGTGAAACCACCATTACCCTTATTCTTTGATCTTCATTATTATTACGTCTCCGTACCGGGCCTATAAAATATAAATAACGCTCGAAGACATTGTCAAACAATACACCGAGGCGCACATTTCATTTCATTTTACATTCATAATAAATAATAATGTATCAACATTTTCATTGATACATTGTCGACGCGATGTTTATTCGGCTATTAATGAACAAAAGACAGCGCCGAGGTGTATTAATATACTTAGGCTCGTACAATGCTGATTTCGCACGCGTCATTAATACCTACCACCAAACGGTCACCATCGATTCATGGGCTCACTTTTCGACATCTTTGTTTTGTTGTGATCTCAAAGTGGTCAATTTATCGAGAATTCAGCATGTGGCTGGGTTAAATTTCGAGTCGAAGATTTTCTCAATTTCACGACCTCTGCTGGGCTCAGGAGGGGGGCTTCGTTCGAGTCGGGAAAAAATTATCTAAATTATTACTCGAGGTCGTAAAGAGATGGTTTCTCATACGAGATGTGTGGCCGTTAATGGGCAACATTTCTTACGTACAAAATTACATAAATGTATGGCCGGTTTCTTCCTTCTTCCGAACTCGTACGAGTGTTCGAGGTTGACAGCAGGTATAGGTGTGTTATGAATGTAATTATTGGGTCATACGACTTCGACTATGAGACCGGGTTCGAGCCAACCTGCCGTGAACCTCGCGTATGTGGAATTATTAATATCAACATGGCGGCAACAAAATCAACCTGTACGAAGAAGGGAATAATTTGCAATGTATTTGATTCGATTCGACGTTTGAAATTGAACCTTAAACGAACGAGCATTGGAAATTAGAAAGGTACCCAACATCTTTGGGATATAATCAAGTCATCGTTGATGATGCTACTCTTATTTACCAAATCAACGACATATGTAGGTACGTGGCCTAAGAATATTGGCAACGTGTTTGACCAAGCACACGCGCACATGCGCAAAATTCAAAGGTTATTGTCATCTACGGCACGGATCTGGTCCGCGAACCCTCGCAGGGCATAAAACTTTCAATTTATAATGAAACATTCAATCGTATACAATGGAATGACAATAGTTGAACTCGAAACAAACCCGAAGAAAAAAGCCATCGCCGAACTAGTAAAATTAATAATGTTACCAAGTCTACGTACGAAACGGAACAATGACACGTGTTTTTGACCATTCTTCGATGGTAATAATGGGAAATACTCACTTGTCAGCGGCCGAAGAATAGCTCCAAAAGTAACCTTTAATTGTATCACGGATTACCATCTTCTGTTATATCCAGTAAGGGGTTACCAACATTTTTCGCGAGAATTTTTTCTTCCCAGTCGAGGTTTACTCGATCGTGGTTATCAGAGTGATTCACTTTGTGTGAGTAATCGATGTAAAAGTTCACAAAATATGACCAAGAAAGTGTATTAGGTATTCGAGTGGATGGAAAGTGATTGTCGTTTAGTTTCGATATACTTTTAATTTTAATGCATTTTTTAATTTATTCGCGAAAGTGAGCTCGTCCGGGTTTTTGTTCGTATGGTTTTACGAATGTGTTGGTTGTGAACTTGTTCGGAAGATGAGCCCGATTTGTTAATTGACTTTTAAATGAATTTGTCGTAAGTGTTGAACGCATCTGGTTATTCAGAAGTGATTTTGTGGTTGAATAAATAGGATTTAAAAATTTTTTCTTGTGAGATGAGCGGTTTCTGGACAAAAAATTTTAGAATTCATTTTCCAATTTTCACAACTTATTTACTAGGCCTAAATTGTGAAGTTGAAAAATTTTTGAATTTAAAAAATGATGAAAATTGATAAATTTTAAAAAAAGAAAAAAATACAAAATCTCAAAATTTCGAAAAAATAATGAATTTAGAAAATTGGTCAAGTTTTAAAGGTGTTGAATTTCATAAAATTAATTAATTTGAAGAAATTGACAAATTATAATAAATAGGCCCATTTTGAAAAATTGAAAACTTGAAAAAATTGTGCAGAAATTTTTGATCTGCTGATCGACGATATACCAGGGTATGGCCGATATACATCAGCGTATGACTGATACCCTATGATATGACTGATTACATCAGGGTATAACTGATGCACCAGAGTATGACCTATACCCTAGGGTATCATTGATACCCTAGTGTATGAATGATACACCAGGGTATGACTGATACAACAATGTATGATTGATACTACACTGTATGCTTGATACAACACTGTATGACTGATATGTACTTGAAAAATAAACAGTATCTATTAAAGTTGTAGGAGAAAAGATTTCCTTTCTCCCTTAATCATTCAATTTTGTTCGTGGATACCTACATATTTCGTCCATTATTTGAAATAAAATCGTTTTCAATATTTCAATTTCAAAGGTACATATTATAATGTATAGGTACAAGGAAGAAGAATTTCCTCTCTTCGATATTTCAGAACTCATTTAAAAATAAAAACATCATTTCGGGAAAGGATTCCAATTCAACATCTATGATTATGAGACCTGAAACGTCATCTTTCCATTTTACTGGGACCTATTTTACCGTTTCCTGTACATTATGGAGCAATGATTGCATTTTTTTTTTGCTCAATAAAAAAATAATCATCTCATCGGGATACTTTGTGCTACTGGAATTTTAGCAAATAGGCTACTTAGTGTCGGTCTGGCGCTCGTTATAATTCAATTAAACGATGCCTGCGAGTGTTGTGCAATTTTTAATACGCAATAATTATTTCCAGCGTTTGTCAGAAACCGTATACCTCGTGACTATATTAATCAATTAATTTTTCTTCCACTTTTCGATGGAAATATTATATAGTATGCTTAGTATGTAGGTCGTAATAAGATAATTTCCTATTAAAACGCTACTACCGGGCACTGAGATATAAATACAAAACGTTTTCGTTGTATTTGTTGCAGCTCTGAAGATAAATGAGGGTAGGAGGAAGGGGGCGACGTCGACGTCGCCACCGAGCACTACACGATACCCACGAGCGGCGGTGTACAGACAACAATAAAATGGAAACCCCCGTTTGCGGGGGGCTGGACGGCGGACGCGGAGACGATATAATGACTACGACTAGCAGAAACAACAGTAATTTGAAGAGATACTGGACGGTGATCGCGAGCAGTGCCCTCTTCGCATTCGTGATACCGGTTACGTGCGGCGCGATGCTTCCGGCTTGGGAAACGCAGCCGTCGTCTGCAGGTAAACTGTTTGTTACTGCTGCTGCTGTTGTTGTTGTTGATGTGGATGCCGTCGATGTTGTCGCGTGCTAAATATTTTACTCTTAATGAGCGTGAAATATTCGCGCGATTTATCTCGGCGTGGTGCGTCGTGGAAGGGTAATAATGTTGATCCGGAGGTCGATCCGTCAGATACGTGTTTGGAAAAGCTTTGTTAAGGAAGGAGAGAACTTGTGGAAATTTTTTTTCGAAAATTGATGAGACGAGCTGTGGGTTTTGAGGGTTGAATTGGTTTTGTGAAAATGGATCGATAATTAATTAATTAGCTCGGAATGGAAGGAATTTTAATTCGAGGAAAAATGATAAGAAAATTGGGATTAGTTGACTACTTGACTATAGGTAAATGAAATCAACAACTTTATCGAGTCCGCAATGTGATGAAAAATTGATTCCAAAATTGACCGATTCTTCGAAATCAAAAAATTTAAGGATATCGAAAATTGAAGCAATTTTTCGTTTTCCAATTTATCGAAATGGCAAGACTGAAAAACTATAGAAAATTGATCGATTTTAGGAAAAGAAAAAAATTGGAAAATTTATTGATTTCTCCTGGTATTCATCATTAGAAAATCAATAGATTATTCGATTCAACAAACAATTAATCGATTTGTCAGAATCGAAAAATCAGTCGATTCATCGCAAGCAAATAATTTTTATTTTATTGAAATTCAAAAACTGGTCCAATTCTCATTTAACCAGAAAAAAAATCGATTTATCAAATCATAAAGCTTAGAAGATTCCTTGAAAAAAGAAAGATTTATCGATTTTTTGAGAATTCAAAAAATTGATCGATTGTAATAAAATGGAAAAAAATTTTCAATTTATCGAAATCAACTTGTCAAAAATCAAAGGATTGATCTATTTTTTGGAATCCAGAAAATTGATCGATTTCAATCAGATTGAAAAACCTATCGAAATATAAAAATAAATGATTCATAAAAATTTTTGGAAAATTAATCGATTTTTTGAGAATTTAATAATCGATTGATTTTCATGAAATTGAAAAATTAAAATTTATTGATTAATGGAAACAAAAATGGTCGATCAATTTATCGAAATCAAGAAATATTGATTTTAACAAAGATCGAACAAAAATGATCAATTTTTGGAATTAAAAAATTGATCAATCCCTATTTTTCAAAAATCTTTGTTGGTTTATGGAGGTGAAAAAAATCGATCGATATCAAAAATAATCGATGTCAATATGATCAGAAAATTTATAAATTAATTTTACTAAAATCAAAAATTATCGATTTTTGGAATTCAAAAATTAATCAATTCTCATTTTTCCAAAAACTTTGTCGGTTTATGGATGTGAAAAAAATCGACCAATATCAAAAATCGAGAAAGGGATCAATTTTTCGGAATTGGAAAATTTTTCGATTCTTATAAAATCAGAAGATTTCTTATATTCCAGTGAAAAAATACGATTTTTCTAAAATCGAAGAATTCCAATCGGTTTTTTGAAATTCAGAAATCGATCGATTTCAATAAAATAGAGGATTTTTAGAAAGTCGAAAGATTAATAAATTTTTTTGGTATGAAAATTTTTAGATGTTATGACAATCGATCAATTTTTGAGTTCTGAAAAAATCGAAAGAATTATCAATTTTTTTTAAATTTAAAAACTGATCAATTTTAAATCCAGTCTTTGAAAAATTCGCATAAAATTGAAGAAATTAATTTTTTATTGAAAATTGAAAAACGGTGAAATTTTTGCCAAGTTGTAAACTCCACTCTAAAGATATTCAAACCCCTTTCCATCCTCTTCTGCCTACCATTATAAATGTTTTAATTCTTCCCTAATGATCTTGTCTAACGCGTAAGCTTTTCTCTCCCTTCCACCTCGTCCCACTCTTCTTCGATTACCACCGTACACTCGCTATAAAAATGTTCCTTTTCTCGTACCACCATGAGCAGACGCTCGTACTCGTACGCACAGGGAAACATTGTTTAAATGACCTATCCACTTATACTGATTCGAGATCTTTTACTATTTGCCCCCGAGCCACGTTCAAGGTCATGGGTAATTGTAACATGCAACTGTGCCTGTTTTGTCGAATGACTTATACGTGAATATTCTTCGTACCTACGCACTCGACTTCGACTTACATGCCATGCAGGTCAAATTCAACCATCTCTGGATAATACATTATTACGGTGCATCTCTTGGCTTCTCACCGCGATCGGCAATTCATAATAAGAATCGTTCATCGTCGACTCTAATTACGTATTCCCGCTGCCTTGTCGCAATCAGTTTTGTTTGCTTTGAATAACGCCGGTTTACGTATTTTCCTTCTTCTTTTTTTTTGGCCAATGACTTTACATGGCGTGTTGGCGGACAAGTATTAAACGATACCGTTTCGTCAGTTAATAACTCATCCAATCGATTCGCGACTGGTGTACCTACGTAAATTAGAACCGTAATTTTGGATTAATCGTCTGGTAGCTATTATTATCGGCTTTTTGGGTATTAATTTTAAGCTTGAGTGGACTTGAACCAAGTCGTACGTATTTAAAAATCTAAATTCTAAACCCGTTATGTATACGGTTTAGAATGGTTGACGGTGTATTACGAAGTAGCCTAGGTATAGCATGTACTCGATGCGGGTTTGCAGCTAAAGTGTAAGTTTGACCTGTTCACGAATTCATAACAGTATACTTTTTCGAGTCACCAATACGCAATACGTCTTCATTGTCGTCATAAGTGTATATGTAATCTATATGCTTTTTCGTTTAGTAGGTCAGTAGTACCTTTAACTAAATGAAGCGTACATTAATGTCTACATTGTGTAGTCTTCGTAGAGAAGAATACCTCTATTGTTATTTTAAACGCCTACGCAGTACACTACATACGTATTACCTTACTCGGCTATGTATGAAAGATGAAACAAATGAAAATTAATTCGTGTTTCTTTTGCTGTTTTTTTTTTTTTTTTTCTAAAAAAGAATTAACCTCGACTGTAACGGATTCGATACACAATATTAGAAAAGGGGGAAATTATCTAATTGGGCAAAATTCGAAACACTCCTTTCGCATTCCATGACAGGTTGAAATTCCACACGGTTAAGGACGACAGACGTATTGTTTCGATTGGATTTTATAAAATGTACCACTCGGAAGGAAAGGACGGAACCCATTATGGGGCTTGAGCAGCGCAGTCATTTATAATACTATACTACGTATAGGTACTATTCGTGTTTACTTAAGGTGAGGCTGAAGGGTGAAGGTCAGCATTCCTGGTAATTAGGACAGGTCACTGGATTACATACGTGTGCCTGTGCGTTTTACGTAGATATTTCCGCTCACCTCTCGATCGTTCGTGGCAGCCAGTTATGATGAGCTTGTTTTACCTACTCTCTGTGCTCGATCAGACGAAACATGAAACATACCAGATTAGAAATGACAACCACATGTAACACTTTCTTTTCGCGTTACGTTGCTTGATGACGTAGCCGATACGGGTGGCCGGATGGAGCGTTTTTACAAGGTACATCGAAAAAAGGTAACGTGTCGAGGGCGGATGGGCGGATGGGGTGGGAGAAGAGGGGTGGTGAGTTGGAGTTGAGTATGGTTTTTAGAAATTAGCTACTACGATGTTCATTAATCGAAGTTTTTTTCCCCGAATATTCTCGAATTTTTCGCCGAGAAATCTTTTTCGATCATTTTCGAGATTTTCACCGATTTTATTTGGATTATTTTCGAGTTTTTTGCCGAGAATTTTTTTTCGAATATTTTCGGGTTTTTTGCCGAGAGAAATTTTATTCGAATTCGAGGTTTTTGCGGAGAAATTTTTTTCGGTTATTATTCTTGGGTACCTAGGTACGTATTTTTGGTGAATAGAAGAAGGGGATCGCGCACTTTTTTTTGATTCATTTAATAACTTAGTTCCTGATTTCAGTTTTTCCCCCTCAATTTTTCGAACACATTCTTTTAATTTCCCTCTCAATATTTTCAATTTTATTTCTGGTAGTTTTAAATTTTGAAATTTTTATCAGAAATATTTTAAGAAATCTTGAAAATTCCTCTTTACGTTTATAGATAGATGCTTATTCAACTACTTCTCGAATCACGGAAGAATATTTATAGTTTAATCACGTTTCGAAAAAGAAAAAAATCATGTACTTACCGACTACCGACTCGGTATCTCATCAAGAAACTGACCTTATGGGTCGAGCTAGCGGTGAAATTAATTTAGCTTGGGTATATTTAGTCGAGTTACTCGACTTGTCGAAAACTAGGTACAGCTAGATTTATAGTATACGTATTTACGTTAATGAAACCTCTGGCCGCGTGGATGTGGCTCGATATTAACCTGCAATTTTACCATTTGTGTTATTCCAGGAATGGGACGAAACATTCGGAATTTACCTTGCGTAAGTCGCCGAACTGGAGAAACCGGCCTATGCATGTTCGCGTATTCTTGCGCCAAAGCGAACGGTACCCACTTGGGCACGTGCATAGATAGATTTTATTTCGGCAGCTGTTGCAAAATAGCCAGCGGCACTGAAGTCGACTCCATCGATCCGAACATTCACAATGGTTTGGCGAATAAAGAAGACACGTCGGCTAGTACGGTCAAGACGACTTATCAACGACCGTCGTCGATTCACGCAGACTTTTCATCTGCGACCAGCGGCCCTCCGAGTCAGAGCACCACTTCGATGCCTGTTTCGATGTCGACGATGTCGCGTCCGCTGTCGGTCGTATCGATACCGGCGTCCACCCAGGGCGAGTTGTACTCGTCGACGTATCAGAAGCCAATCTCGAACAGGCCTTTGGTTACCGCCAACAAAGGCTCGTTCGATAGTACGACGGCGACGTCGAGAACTCCCACGTTTAACGTGACGTTCTCGCAGACTTACTCGTCTCCGACGGCACATGTTACCACGTCACCATTGGTGTACTCGACGACCGTAACGACCACGTTCCAAACCGGCACACATAAGCCATTACCCGTTGGCTCGACGACCGCGTACTCGAAGCCGATAACCAAGCCGAGCTCGGTGTCGTCGTCATCGTCGCCGCTGCCGCCGTCTTTCAAGCCGAACTTGAATAAACCCAAACCGACGTCGGCGCCCAACTCCGGTAAACCAGGCTCGCCCAATAAGACGAAGCCGAAACCGACAGTCAAGCCGGTGGTTACGGGTTCGCCGACGTATCCGGCGGTCTACACGCCACCATCGTCAACCATCAGTTCGCTGATTAACAAGACAACTTTGCACTCGGCTTTTATTAATAACGGCCTAAGTTCTAGGCCTTCTTCGCTCGTTACCGAGCCCTCAGTTCCTATCAAACCGTACCCTTCGTCGACGCCGGGTATTCCTACGCCACTGAATCAGTTCACAACGTCGTCGAAGAAACCAACCAAACCGGCTACCTTCAAGCCTACCACGTCGACGGCCTCTCCGCCGTCGTCCAATTACGTTAAAATACCCGTATCGACGGTCTCGTCGTCCAACAAGCCGCCAACCACGGTGTCGTCGATGTCCAGTCATATCCAAACCATTCATACCATTTATACGACGTCAACGCATCCGACCACCGTATCCGTTTCAGCTGAAGCGAGCGCTTTTCTCAAGTTCAACTCGTCGTCGACGGTGAGCGAAAACGAAATCACAGAGAGGCCCTTGTCCACCTTCTGGACAACCTTATCGACGTCCGAAAAGCCACCTTCGAGGCCGTGGACTACGTCTAGTTCTTCGTCGTCGACAACGCCTCAGCCTTCTTTGGTCACTTGGACGACAATCGAAGAAGTTCCAGCGCTCATTATACCAGATCGAACGAAACCAACGACCGTGATTAAGCCGTCCGGTAAACCTAGCACTAAACCTACCTTCTTGCCTACCTACACCAAACCATCGCCTACTGGCAAACCTACCAAACCTACTAAGCCAGTTACTAATAATCCAGGTAATAGAAGATATTATTCGGATGGAATTTGCTAAGGGTTTTCATTTGTTTGTTTGTTTGTTTTTTTTTTTGCAGAATACGAGGTTGATTATAGACCTACGATAACGATGGCGGTGCCGTCCAGCAGTAGTAGCGTCAGTACCACCCCTTCGTCGCCAACGTGGGTCGAAATATCGATGACTACGCATGCTCCTTCGTCTCGTGAGTATAATTATCTAACTACGTACGTATGTATGTACGTACGTACGTGCAAGGATGAATGGTTTTTGTGGGGTTTGGTGCCTTCGGTTCGATGATGCTGTGACTGTGGATACTCGAGTGGAAGTGGATTCACCGAATGTTGGATTTGAAGGCGAATTTCCGAGAAGAATGACGCCTTCTCACGAGTTATATGAGTTATGACTATTAATTTTGAACTTGGAAATTATTTGCGTAAAATTTTCTTTTATCAAAACTCCAAAAAATTCATTTTTTCTCCAAATTTTCGCCTGAATTGAAAATTGAAAATTTTGCTCTTTTTCAAATTTCACCCTAACCCTGGAGTACACCTCCCTTGTCGAGAATGAAATATTTTAGCGATAATTAAATATTACGCAAATAAAATGCTCGCGATGCTCTGAAAACTTCACGACCTCTGGATTTATTACGAGAATAACAGAACAATCGTTGAGTTATTCTGGTCGTCGAGCTCGTAAACGTTATATTCTCTCGCTTTTCAAGAAATTGCACACAATCACGATTTTCTTATTCGATTCTGCTTTTAATACTTACTCGAACTCGAAATGACACTGTAATAAAATATTACCCAGTAAATTTTCGTAGAAACAAAGAAAAAAGTGCAATTCAAAAATTATATTACGATCGTAAAACTGCACTAGGTAACCCGAGAAGAGCTCTGTTGTAAAATAATTTTTCAAAAGTTTAACCATTCGTCGTCAACCTTTTATCGTCGATGCTAGGAGTGGGAACTACGATAATTCATTAAAAATAATCCTACGTGTGGGTTAATTTTTCAATTGTTTGCGATAGAAATTAATCCTTTATGTATTTTTATGCACGTAGAAGCAGCCAGTAGTCCGGAGATGAGTAGTATTTCTACCACGAGCATCATCACTTCTCAGGTGTCCTCCAAGCCGAGCACGAGCGTTACGATTCCTGTTGTCAGTCCATTACCGATCGAGACTACTCCGTCGGCACCGATTGAAACGAACGAGATTGAATCTTCGGCTTTGAATATGTCTGATTATAAGGAAGGTTGGTATAGATTTTTTTCTAGTTTGATAAAAAAGTTTGAAAATTATTTGAAGAATGGGCGAATGCTAATTTTTTTGAAATTTTTTTTTTTAGTTTGTGGAAGAAGGTTATTCCCCACTGCTAGGATCGTTGGAGGCGAAAAAGCATCGTTTGGAAAATGGCCATGGCAGGTTGGTGTAGCTGTAATGGTGTTCAAAGTTGAATTATGTTGCGTACAGTTGTACGTATTAGGGATTAAATACGCTCGTATGAAAGACCTGAACTGCTCATACATGAATTTTCGAATTTTCTTACGATTTGTTATTTTTTTTCGTTTTAAATTTTTATTTTTAATATTTTTTAATTATTTAAAAAAAAAATTCTTATTCTCGTATTTTCTATAACTATTCAATTACCTTGTCTTTTTAATTTTTAAAAAAATTTCAATTTGGTTTTCTGTAACGTGACTTTTTTTAAATTTTTAAAATATTATTAAATTCGATTTCAATTTTTTTTCTTCAATATTTTCATCTCGGGTTCTTAATTTTCAAAATTTTTCAACCATTGAAAATTTTTTGAAAAATCAATTATTTTTCAAAAATTTTGATCTTGCAGTTTTCATTTTTATTTATTTATTTTTTTTTAAATTTTGTTTTCTTCAACGTAACTTTTTTTAAAATTTTTATTCAATTCGATAGTATTGTTTTTCTTTCATTTTTTTTTCGATTTCTTAAAATTCGTTTTCTTTATCATTTTTTTCTATTGCTGATTTTTTTTCGCCAACTTTTTACATTTTCGTATTAATCGAAACAGAATTTAATTTTGAATGGATAGAATTTCTCACGTCTACGAATTATTTCAGATTTCACTACGTCAATGGAGAACCTCTACTTACCTTCACAAATGCGGAGCAGCCTTGTTCAACGAAAACTGGGCAGTTACAGCAGCTCACTGCGTAGAAAAGTAAGTAAAAACAGAATTAACCAGCCAACAACGTAGGCGTAGCAACAAAATATAGAACCTAATCAACGACTTGAATTTCAGTGTGCCACCTAGCGATTTACTCTTGAGGTTGGGAGAATTCGACTTGACGACCGAAGAAGAACCTTACGGATATCAAGAACGAAGAGTACAAATTGTCGCCTCTCATCCTCAATTCGATCCTCGGACTTTCGAGTACGATTTAGCTCTACTGCGATTCTACGAACCGGTTCAGTTCCGGCCTAACATAATACCAATCTGTGTACCTGAAGATGATACCAATTTTGTGGGCTCGAGCGCTTATGTAACTGGTTGGGGACGACTTTACGAAGGTGAGTATTTCTCAAAAAAAAAAGGAAGAATGAAAAAAGATCCAGTTTTGATCGGGCAGGGTGAACGAATTCTGTTTTAGATAGGGATTTATTTTCCAACTTTTTTCTTCGTTGAAACCAAAACTAGATGAAAACTGATCATTATTCAACGCATTAGTTTATACTGAATGACGATTTAACTCGCAACAAAAAATCGATAACGAAACGCATTTTACAAGCTTGAGCTTGATTCAAGATTGAGAACTCGACAAAAGGCTAAACCTGTACAATGCATCGTCGGTTCAGTATTCAGTATTCGTTTTTCTATCGACTTGACACAACTATGTACGAATTTCACGCCGTGATTACGGTTTTTTTTTGAATTTTTGTGAGTAAAATGGAGCCATTCGCGAGTTCGAATTTTGACATGGAGTTATCTTCGCGTGACCGTATGCTTAAATTAGCCTCTTTTTGTAAACTAGAACCACTATCGGTAAATTGCGACCATTCTCGAGACAATGAACAGGTCGACAATGCGCGTGTTTTAATGATTTGTTCGTCTCCTTTGATCGATTCCCCTACGTACTTGAATATTCTGCAATCCAACGACGTGTTTCCGGTCGTTCAACGAGGTATGTCGTATTCTGTCGAAGTATGCGGTAACCAAAGAGTATCTGACGAATTCGACGGTACATTCGCACCTCCTAACGTGAATATTTTCGCACCTCTGAATGCTATAAGACGACCGGTACGGTACCGTATTGAGCCAGACGAAAATCATCTGAACGGTAACCCCGAATACGATATTTATAACGATATACCCAATCAAGACGGGCTAGAGTTCGAATACATACGAACTCCTAGTGTCACGTCGTCCAGATTATCCGATTACGAAGATTATAACGTGCTAGATTCCGAACCAGGATACGTACACTTGGATGCTGTGAACGCCGCAGCTGTACCTCAGCCTCAGGTCAACGCTAGCGATTTTTACTTAACTTACCAAGACGATGGTTTCACTCAAGAGTATATCCCACCGGAAGCCTATCCGTCTGAACACTCGCAAGTTACAAATTTGACGTTTCATTCGTCGATGCAACCGACAATGCGGAGCGTATCGTATATCCAGCCCGAAACTCCGATCACCCAATCTCTAACACCTCAAATAAGCGACCTGGTACCTGGCGATACGCCTATCTTGATCAATATGCCCATAGTTTACATCATACCTATGGTGCCTATATCCATCCAGCCTCTGTTCATCGCTCCTATCCAGCCACCAAACTACACCTACCTACCAGCACCTCTAGCTTTCAACTGCGTCCTACGTACACCCTTCCCTCAGTTCATATACAGCGTCGAACCCTGTCGAAGCCCAGGATGCCCCTTCAGCTACCGATACAGATGCCCTAGTCCGCAACTCGAGCAACCCGCGCAACGTCGCCGTACCACCGCTTGTCAATTCCAAAGAAACGGTCGGTTCGGCTACCAGTGCTGCAACCGAGGTAGGGACGAAATTGAAAAAGATACTCCGAAAAGGAACAGCGAAGAAGCACCGCCGCCCGTTCGTAGACTCAGTGATAGATTCGTCACTCCGCTAGAGTCGACCACCACCACGACCAATACCGTAGAAAAGATTACAACCATTTTGGATAGCAATAAGCCGAACGGTAGCACGACCAGTATCCAAAAGACGTCTCAGATCAAGGTGCAGATCAGCTCGAGACGCGATAACATGCCCAAGAGGAAGCAATTCAATCGTACGAATCATTCGGTCGAGTTCAGGAGGAGTGGACGTGAGGGAATTATGAGGAGATACAACCAGCCTAGGAATATGTGCTTTGAAAGATCGAGTGAGCGGCAGAAATTCAACGAGATTAAGTTGACGGCGATTAGAGAGCTGGATCGCGATCGAGGTGTGTTCAATTGCGTCGATTGGCTGAGAAGACGTGATTTCAGCTCGATTCGGAGGTCTTTCGCGAATTCCACTTGCAACAATCGACCTTATTTTTTGAATATGTATCGAAGTAAGTTATCGAATGGCGTGTGAGGTATTTTTTTTCTCTCTCTCAATTCCGATACTAATTTAGGGACGATGTGTTTGTTTGGTTGCCTATTTTTTTCTGTCGTGGGCTTCTTTTTTTTCTACGATAAATTTATCGTGAAATTATCTGAAATATTTGCTTGTTTCTTTTTCTTTGGGTTTATTCTATTTTTTGATTTTTTTTCATTTCAATAGATGGTCCACTTCCCAACGTACTGCAAGAAGTAACAGTTCCCGTCATCAACAACAGTGTTTGTGAAAACATGTACCAAGCTGCCGGATATATCGAACACATACCGAATATTTTCATTTGTGCTGGATGGAGAAAAGGAGGCTTCGATTCCTGTGAAGTAAGTACCTCGAAAAAAAAAATCAAAAAATCGACTTCCCAGTGTAGGCAAATTTGTATCTAATGGGGTTGACCTCCCCTACTTTTTTTTCACAATATCTCCCTAGGGGTTGATTTGAAGGCAAAAATAGTTCAATACTTTTTTTTCCACGCTTAATTTCCTACAAATTTTATCTGATCAATTTTTTTGTGCTTAAGATGATTTGGTGAGAAGGTGGGGAGTCCTAAAGGAGAGTGATTTTGAGAAGCATACTCAAACAAAAAAACATCATTATTTCGAGGCGTACGAGTCAAAAAAAGTTCAACTTGGTATTTGGACTCACTTTGGCCTCTACATTGAGTCCTCCAAGTTTTAGGCTCTTAACTTGAAAATTAGGTTTGGGATTTTTTTGAGGGGAGGGGGGTCCCTAAACAAAAGAATCAGAGAGTAAAACAGAAGTAAAATCACAATAAATATTTTCTCAATTTTTTAAAGCTTCGAATAATCATTCTAAGCCGTTAACTAATTTTTCCAGGGTGATTCGGGTGGTCCGATGGTAATTCAAAGACCTGACAAACGTTGGATATTGGCTGGAATCATCTCCTGGGGTATCGGCTGCGCTGAACCAAACCAACCCGGAGTCTACACTCGTATTTCAGCATTCCGCGATTGGATCAATCAAATACTACAATTTTAAAAAGTTCATCATCTCTAGTTTTAACCCTCCTCTCGTTATTATCATTTTTTCAAACGTGAAAAAACTCAAGTGAAGATATTATTGTGAATAGTTCATAGATCAAGAAATGATCACCGGACGAAGATTTATTTTTGGATTCGAATACAATAGAGTTGTTTTGATTATGAATTATTTACCTAAGGTTTTAAATTACGGAGCTATATAAGGTGTCATATTTTATTTTGCGTCGATATACTCGTACTTAGAGGTAGAAAAGAAAAGACGTAGTTGGTAGAAATTTGTCGCGTCGACGTAATACAAGTTCCGTATTATTATGTACATTTTGTACTGTACCGGTGTAAAATATTGTATCATATATTTATTTGCATTTATTTATTACATTAGAGCGGTATCTTATTTATATTTGTTGACTGTTGTTGTCGTAGCCCTCTTTCGGCATGCTTCGTGTTGCCTTTTGAAATTTTATTTCAGTATTAATAGAAGATAAGTTGTGCGGAAAATTCCTTTGTCAACGTAATTGTAATGTGTTCATTTTACATCGACTTTTTAAAAAATATTTGTACGAATTTTTAATTTTTTTAAATTATTGGCCCTCTATCGAAAATCATCTTATTGATGTCGTTTCGTGTAACTTTCATTTTTTATTTATATTTTAAAATTTAAACTGACCCGTTTGCTCAGTTTAGATAAAAACACATTCTATTTTTAGAACGCCTACGATTAGTATAAAATTAATAAATAAAAAAAAAGATGTCCAATTTATTGGATAATTTTATTTGGATTCAATTTAGAAAAATTATGCATTTAAAATGGCTGCGTTTTTACGATGTTTGTGATTTGATTTATTTAGTTAGATTTATAAAATTATTAATTGTGATGTTATTTATTGTACTTTGTTATTGTAGTGTGTATATATAGACGATACTTTAATGTAAAATGGCATTTATTTAAATTATTTTGTATTTTCCGAGCTGATAAAAAAATGAATTTTTGTTATTGCGTATGTCGCGAGTACAATAATATGTTTATTTATTTTCTTTTTTTTCTCTTGAATTTTCTTACTTATGTGGTTTAACGTTTTTTTTTTTTTTTATTTCAATAAAGTTATTTATTTTTTTCACATCTTGCTTGATACTCACGAATGGCCATGAACGAAATGACGTTAAAATGTGCAGCAAACGTTAAAGTAAACTAAACTTCATGTTGATGTGTTGCAGAATTTCGACGCGTTAGTTCAGTTTCCCAGAATTCCTGGAGATCATGCAATTGCAGGATTAAACAGAGCCGCCGAATAAGTTGTAGGTACCGTAAAGAAACGAGCTAATATAATGCAGCAAAGTTCACTGATAGAATATCTGATTCAAACTCGAAACATTCACTAATGAAATTTTGGTAACTTCGTTTATCCAAAAAAAAGCTTTTATCCCATTCTGCCCGCGATATGGGTAAAATCACAATATCTTATCTGCGGTAATTGAAAAATAAATAAAATTTTATCAATAAAGACGATAAATCCGCTGACAAGGAAGATTACTCCATAAATCCATAATGCTTATTACACTCGTGTCGTGCATTATCTAAAAATAAATCAACGCTCGCCAGTTGATTCAAAACAGCTGTTCGGTACCACGCGTATGAATTGGTAACACTGAAAATTCGTGTCAATGCAGTACGCAACTTGTATGTTTACCTTTTGTTCAGTCATGATGAATGGAACACACTGAGCACGAATAAAGAGTTACCATTTTGGTTGGTTTTTTAGTGTGCTAGTTAAGAAGTTTGTAGTTGAACGTGTGTCGGGTTCGGTAGGGTACTAGAAATGGGGGGTATAATCGACGTCCGCCATCTTTGTTTGAAAATGTAAATAAACAGAATGGTAAATATTTCAAGTTTTCGGTGTTTGCTCATTTTAGCTTAATTATTCGG
>FIZT01023628.1:0-10025 GCA_900065295.1 Paracoccus marginatus | reverse complement strand
CAATGGGAAAGTCGAAGAAAATAACGTTTTGCCTTATAACTAAGGGTAGGAGAGGAGTTGGGGGCTATAATTTTTACCACGTGGTTTTTAGACCATAAGAACCAAATTCCATCGGTTAGTTTTGAATTTCAGCTCAAGGGCATTTTCACCTATCTTATGCGCCGGTACCCTTTTCTCGCCAATTCGGATACTTCCTTATGTGAGCATCAAGTTGGAATTTCAACTTTTCATTTTTAAGGGTCTCATTGAATAATTTTTTTGAGAAACTGGGAATTTGAATGATCTGGATTTTTTGAATTTTTTAAAATTGTTTTTTTTTTGGTTTTTAATTTTCAATTTTCAATTTTTTTTTTTTTTTGAATTTCGAATTTCGAATATTTTGCATTTTTCTACAAAACACTTGATATTCAATCAATTTTTTCTTATTTTATTTTTTTCAAAGTTCTTTTTATTAAAAAAATGTTTTCTGGATTCGGTTTTCAGGTCATAAGAACCAAATTCCATCAGTAAGTTGGAAATTTCAGCTCCGGGGCATTTTCGCCCATCTTATGCGCCGTCACTCTTGGATCAGCTTTTCGATTTCTACTTTATTTACATACTTAATTTAAAATTTTTATTAATGCAGTACTTTCATCTTTTATTTTTATGAGAATGGTGCACATTCGAATATTTTTTTCATTTCAATTTTTTTTATGCTCAAATTATTTTTTGATCGATTTGGATTTTTCAAATATTTTACAATGGAATATTTTTTTTTTTCAATTTTCCCAAATCTCCATTTGGAAAAATAATTTTTGAATCCCCCCCCCTCCATTTTCATTTTTCAAAATTTTTGGAATTTAATATTTTCCTTACTTTGAAGTTTTTCATGAGAAACTGTAAATTCAAAATTTAAGATTT
This sequence comes from Paracoccus marginatus, assembly GCA_900065295.1. Taxonomy (NCBI): domain Eukaryota; kingdom Metazoa; phylum Arthropoda; class Insecta; order Hemiptera; family Pseudococcidae; genus Paracoccus; species Paracoccus marginatus. Next base: position 9,125 of record FIZT01023628.1, on the reverse strand, counting down.
AAGAAAAAATGATTGGGGGCTATGCTACATGGAGAAAAAAAAAATGTTTCAGTAGATTTAATCAAATTTTAATCAGCATTTTAGGATTCGGTGCGAAATTTTAATGCATTTTGACATGTAACTCGAGCATATTTGGATGAATATTCATTTTTGAGAAATTTGGCAACCTTGCACTGAATTCGCGCATTTCTTTTTCCATTTTGTTAGACAACTGGAACTGTAAAAATCAATTCAACGCGAACAGTGAACACGCGTTCTTATTGACTAAATACATTTAGGATATCCAAAGAATTCAGCGCAAACTCTGGATCGATGACTCAACACGTCATCACTGCGAAATCTGGCAACGTTGCCAACTCAAAAAATTTCTAGTTCTCGCCTTTCATTTTGAAAATATCAACGTGGGTACTCAAAATGCAGGAAATTTTGAGCTGATTCCAAATCTGGCATTTGTATTACAATTCAAACTCCTTCCTTGGAATGCTTTTGCATGGAAACCTATTGAAACCACAATAAATGAAGAAAAAATTCATTATTTCCGAAGTATCCTCCCCCCCACCCTCTTCAACGAGGTCAGAATTCAGTGTTCAATTTGTGACGTTTTGAAAATTAAATTCAGACTTGGTCGTCGAATGACACGCTAGTTCATAAAAAATGTCAATTGGACAAAAAACGCGAGCTCGAATCCATCCCACGAATAGAAGAAAAAAAACACACAAATAAAACATCATCGGGAACGTGTACGACGTACTTAGAGTCAGCCATTACTCATCTGTCGATACACATACGTACAAAGAAACGCGATAGTCATAAAAATAGAGTTCATCGCAGGCGCGGTGCAAAAGAAAAAGTAACGCAGTTGAAGAACGAGCGAGGTGTATCGTAAAAAGTATCCGCATTGCTGTGCCACGCCATACAAATGAACATTCTGTACAAAAGTACATTTATACCTATACATATACGTACTATTACGTACAGTATAAAAGAAGGTACACGAGTACATAAACGTACCTATAGCTGTAGGTATAGGATAGGTGCACTAAAGGCAAAGGTAGCAACGGAAGTGAGGCAGTGGCGTAAACGACGATGAGCCGGACAAGGAAAACGACTACAGTGAGCAGTGAGGGTACGAGCGAATGATATTAATTCCAAGGTGAAGTCGTAAAGATATCATTAGTTCCTAATCCGCAGGCCGCTTTTATTTCCTTTCACCGTTTATCTCTTTCCAGTGTGAAACTTATTCCTTGCGAGTTTTTCACTTTAGCGCACATTAAAGACTGTGGTTACTCTAAGCGTTGAAATGAGCTGTGATTTGACGAGTTCACAGTTCACACACGCCATAAACATATTACGAGCAGAAGCAGATTTGAATTCTGAAAAAAAAATATACCAACAAATGACGCGTATATGTACGTCATTTCGAAACAAAGCTGGCATCAGAATCGAACCGCCAAACCCAAAGGTACGAGGCAGCGAAAGAATGCCCCACCAAGGAGAGAATTTCGATTACAACTTCTTGGGCGCTGTTCGCACATCCGCACGAATGGTCGAAAAATTGGCAAAGGGTGCGGCAAAAAGTTTTATTAGGGGAAAAGCAACGGCGGTCGTGTTTTTTCCGGTACCATATTGGCAGGCTTTCAGCAGACGCGCGGGATAAATGCCTACGACGGTAAATTAGGCTTGGCAGGCAGGTACACGGACGTGGAGACGGATTTGGGAAAATATTAAATTTTCACGACACAACGAAAGAATGTCGTCGCATGGCCGTCAAACAAACCTACTCCCAAACACGGCACCGACCCGACCGATGCCGATGGTGCCATGTTTAAATATTCAACAACTTCGTTTGTCGTCGCAGCATAAAAACACAAATCGTATATGTAAGTATTTCACGCGCGTGATTTCTCTCTTCCTTTCTTCCCATATACTTTTTACACCCTTCGCCACAAAAAAAAAAAAAGAAAAAAGGATTCGTATACGGTTTGAGCAACAATACGCATTCTGTCGTATCCGGAAACCCGCACCACCACGTACACAGTGGCGAATTTTCAATCAATTTAACAATTTTTGGCAACGATACGACTAGCGCGCCAAAAAAAGACCCAACGAATCGTATGTACATCAAAGGCAACCAATGCGTCGCCAGCCGCAAGAACAAAGAGCAATTACAACATTTAGAGTTTTTCGCCGACGACGTCGTCGTCGTCCTAGCACCGTAACTCGAGAAGAAAAAAGACTCATCGAGCCGTACTCGTACTGGCAGAGGTGCGCGGAGAGAGCACACTGGCATGTATGTGCGTGTGTGAGCGTGTTGGTGGATGGCGCGGAACTATATAATTCGCATTGATTTGTGATAATCACACTAATGCCCGTCGCTCGTCGCACACTCTTCGTTTTATTCCATGAAGATAGAAATACGCGTACGCACGGTCGCACACGCCGACACACACTTTAGTATATTAAAAGATGCGAGGCAGACGCGGCAGCGTGGCTCGGAGCACGGCCCACGAGGACGAGAGAAATGACAAGGGAGAAGTTTTGTACGCCCGAAAATTTAGACCGGATTTCGAAGACTATAAAATACAGCGAATACAACTCTGTTAATGACAGCGTCTACAAATCATATGATAATTTTATGCTTTATCTTACATATAGTTTATCTTGTTCGCGGTGCGCTCGCCGCGATGATGTCGGTGCCGGATCCAACTATACTGGGGTATGCCACCATGCCGCATCCGAGTGTGTTTTAATGCTTTCGGGCGTCTCTGGCGACGAACCACTCTCTCAACCTATGTGTACGTAGCTCGCTTCGCCAGGCAAGTTTGTTATTTTAAATTCGGCTCGCGCAGTTAATAGCACGACATTCGCGACGCGACTGTATGTTATTTGTTGTTAATTTCTTTGCCGAGCCGAAGCAGCAGCGAGCACCGGAAGAGAGCGCAGGTATATAGAAAGAAAGAAATTACACAGACAGACGTGTACGATTGAAGTTGGCTCGGCTTTTTGGTTTATTATTTTTGCCTCGAATTAATGAGATACTTTCGCGCGAAAATAATGATAGAGACGGAGATGCGAGGGTGTTCTGCATCTTCATACGTGCATATATACTCGCTCGTATATGTAGGACGGTACACCATACCACGTTTGACGTTCGTATAGGAGGCAAACACACAAACAGGGAGAAGCTTTTAGCCCTCGCATCTAACGTTATTGTTGACGAACAAACGCGAGTAATTCAATTAACCAAAGTAGACGAATAATTTTTGTTGCGAAAAGTTTCGCAGTCGACGAGCCAGCCCGACTGTGAGCGAGTGAGTGCTCTGCTACTCTGCTGCTGCTGTAATGAACGTCTAAGTACAATTTGCCGCAGGCGGTTTATCCCTTGTAATCTCGTACGTGCGATGAGAGGTAAATTATGTACTTCTCGTTCGGTGTGTTTACCACCGACGAAGCGTCGTGAAATTTCAAAAAATCTGCTTAGGCGAGAGATTTTTCAATTTTTTTGAACAAAATTTAGAGGATTTAAGCTTAAAAGAGTTGACACAATATGCCATTGAGCAGAAAATAGAAAAAATTTCGTTTTCGAAGAAAGAATTGGAAATTAAACTTGAGAAAAAAGGAATATTCCTTTTTTTTCCCCATGAGAAATTTCAATTTATGATTTTTTTAAATTATGATCCTAATTTTTTTTTTCGAAAAAAATCAAAAATTTCAAAATGAAAAAAAAAGAAAAATCTTCCTTCAACTTGTTTAAAAAAAATTTCATGAAAAATATATTTCTTTTTAAAAATGATTGGGAAAAAATCTTCATCTGAGAAATTGAAAAAAAAAAATCTAAAAAAATTTCAAAATTGCAAAAAGGGTATATGGCAAGATGGGAGGTTTTTTTAAACGATTCTGAAACCAAAAAGTAGACATCATTAAGAGATAAATTGTCGAGAATTTACGCCCCCCCCCCACGGCTTTATGATAATTTCAAGAAAAAAATCAAAAATTTCTTCAGACAAAAATTCTAAAAATTTTCTTTGGTTCAAAAAAACTTCAAAAATTTCTTCATCATTTGAAAAAAAAAATGAAAAAAAAATCTAAGGGGTATGGTAGAATGGGAGGTCTTTTCGAACGATTTTAAAGTCAAAAGGTGCGGACATCATCAAGGAAAAAGTTTGTCAAAAATTTCACCTTACCCACCCAATTTGTTCAAAAAAAAAATCCTCAAACAAAAATTCTACGATTTAGAAAATTTTTTTTTGATAAAAAAATCTTCCCTCATCACTAAAATTAGGAAAAAAATCTTGAAAAAATTCAATGTTCTCAAAAAAATTTCATTCAAATAACTTGAAAATTTTCTTAAATTCCAAGTCAATTTTTTAAAAAAATCAACAAAGAATTCAAAATTTCTCCATTGAGAGAAATTTTGAAAAATTTTTTAGATTTCAGAAATTTTTTCAAATAAAAAAATTCAAAAAAAAAAGTTGAAAAATAAGTTTTTTTTTTAATTTTCAAAAATTGTAAAACTTGAATTTTGCCAAATAAAACCATTCAAAATACTTTTTCAAGAGAAATGTCTTCTTTTTCATTTCAGACGAGAAAATGGAAACAAATTTAGAATTGAAACCGATAACAAAAGAAGATAAGCCGGAAATACGACAATTCTTACTCGACCACTACTTCCCAGAAGACCAAATTTTACTAGCCACCGGACGAACATCGCCTACCGAAGCTGAAATCCAATACACCGTCGATCTTGTCGACGAAGACCTATCCTTCAAAGCATACTGTGGGGGAGACCTCTGCGGTATCATTCTGAACGGCGAAGTGGACCATCATACTCTGCAAGAATACGAGCAATTGGTCGACTCCTGCCAATGCGAGATTTTCAAAAAGGTACCTCAAGAATCACAGCAGCACTTAACCATCATTCTTAGAAAGTTGTAATTTCTAGACGAGCCCCGTTTTTTCGTCGCTTTTTCTCCGCATTTGATTACAGGTCGTCGAATTTTATTTATCGTGGGAACGCGACACATATCGTTGGGAAATACTGCCATGCGATAAAGCATTCAACATACACGTAATCGCCGTGAAATCGAGCCACAGAAGGAAAGGTATTATGAAAGCTTTAGTGAACAGAAGTTTGGAATGTGCCAAACAACTCAAACATACCTCAGTCACGGTTGATTGCTCGAGCTTCTACACAGCTAAATATTTCGAGAAGACAGCGTGGAATTGTATATTCGCTTTGCCTTTTGTGCATTTCAAAGATAACCAAGAAAATCCGTTATTTGTAAAGAAAAATTCGCCACATTTGCATGTTACAACGTTTCACTTGCAAATTTAAAAACTTCAGTTATACGTAAATAGTATACGCTGAAATACTCATATTGTACATATATATATATGTAATATACATAGTTCCACTTTTATAACGCGCATCGTCGCATCCGCTATCTTATTTATAAGTTGCGAAAAGTTTTATCGCGTTAAACAATTAAATTACTTACTTACGTGCTCGAACTAAACATACAAAATATTCTGCTAAGCCGTTCAACCGCCTTAAATGCTTTTTCCATCTCATTTTCGCATTTGTCGCGAAATTTTAACCCACTTTGATACGTCACACGACCCCATTCCAGAAAAAATTCATTTCACGTAATATGTGGCAATGTCGCAATAAATTGCAATTCCCTCACTCCACCAGCCATCGTAATTTTTCACCTTCTCGGAAATTTCTTGGTAATTACCAAACAATACGATCCATTCCATTAGATTCAACTATTTATCTTAACATAGGGTCAATTTTTAAAACTCGTGCTATGTTGCCAAATTTTCATTACCCCCTTCACTCACACATCAAAAATTTTCAAGCAAATATACCCGTGTGGGGTATCGTTGTGTGTGTTCATTGACTCGCTGATTCCAATTTCGAGGTCAGTTTTCATATACGAGACTTCTATCACTGACTACCGCCAATTTCCCTTCTCGAGGATGTATTTCGCATCGCATCGTCGCACGAGCCAATCATTCATCGGATAAACCGTACAAATGAGCTCGTCAAACGAATAAAGCCCTTCTTACGAGCGTTTCTACGAATCAACCACCCTACTCAACATAATAAACCGCCTTCGTACTTGCTACGATTAATTTCGAAACGGATACGATGCTCGTACGTACTCGTATTTACAAACAACATTCAACACGCAGCTAACAAAGCGACGCGAGAGCCGTCGAAGGGAGAAAAAAACCTTCACTCGTCAATAAACCGCGCGCTATACGATACACCTACACGAAGCCTAGCTTGGCATCCGCCGTCAACTCTCAACAGTTGTAGGCAACAGTAGTTTTGGAGTCGAATCAACAAGAAACAAATCAAAATTCAACAGTAAGCAACAACAAGTTAGTCGACGACGACTACGACTATACGAGGAAACACGCTGCAATAAAATTCTGACAATGTAATCTTTAAATACCTCTTTGTGTGTAGCGCGCACACCGGCGGCATCCTGCTTTCCCTATACCCTTAAAACTATCTAGAATTTGCTCTCAGCTCCTTTTTCGGTAAAAAACAAGCTTTCAAAAAAAAAAGAAAACACCATCCGACAACTTACATTCGAAAAAAAGATAATAAAAAGGATATTAAGATTACTTCTAGATACCGTGCGGGTGTTTTTTTTTTCATACGTTTTTCGCTTCTACTCTTCAAACCCCGGCTAACTTTTACGATATTCTATATCAGTAAAATTTATATATTCGACAAGTATCGGCAGCGACGAACGCTTGCAAGCAAAAAAAAAAGTAAAACTTTGCAGTTTAAATCTTGAGAAAATTTTGTCGAATAAAAGTGTGTTGTTACCTCGTAAAAACCCAAAACTAGACCTACTTAAAGTTCAGCAATAAAAAGTGAGTAGAAAGCAAAACGAGCATAGAAGTTGCTTGATTTTTGAGTTTGTGTGAAAATTTATGCGCGCAGAGGAGGCGAAAAAGTTTCACCCTTAATGTTATTTTCTAAATAACTACATCAACGTGCAGTTAGATTTCTCTCTTTCTTTTCCTCGCGAATATTCGCCCAATTGAATACATACGACGCGGCTGCCGCCCGCCATTGCCATTTGCCATCACCCGAATCGCAATTTATACATCCGAACCGACTCTCTTCCCTGTAGGGTTTCCCAAAGCCCCAGTTACTTCATACATTTCACACATTATCATCTACTTATAGGTATGTACGTCGTTAATCGAGCCAAACGTCCTTTTCTCAATTCTTTTTTTCCCTTCAGTTTCATGCAGAAAAAACTAGTAGCAGTTAAGTCGAGGGCTGGAGTCGCCACGTAAGAGACGAATTTGATAGTTAGAACTACATACAACCATTGTTCAATTAAGAAATGCACGCTAGGCGTAAAATTCAAAATTTCGAAGCGTTTGCCCTGCAAGATGTCGTTTGGAGGGACGTCAAAATAGGACTGATGGGTTGAATAACACAAGGGAAGGGAGGCTACGTCACCAAAAATTAATGATTTTCCATTGATGCAAAATTCCATTTTTTGGAGCGTTGGCCTGGCGAGATGCCATTTGGAGGGACGGCCAACTAAGACAGATGGATTGAGTAACGCAAACGGAAGGGCGCTACGTTGCCAAAAATCAGTTTCTAGACAAGTATCTTCATGGCAAAATCTTCACATGATTTCCCATGGATGGCGCAAAATTTAATTTTTCAGACCGTTTGCCTGGCGGAATATCGTTTGGAGTGACTTCAAAGTAAGACTGATGGGTTGAGTAACACAAGGGGAGAGGGCTACGTCACCGAAAATCAATGATTTTGCATAGGCTGTAAAATACAATTTTTCGAAGCGTTTGCCCTGCGAGATGCCATTTGAAGGGTTGTCAAACTAAGAGAGATGGGTTGAGTAACACAAACGGAAGGGCGCTACGTTGCCAAAAATCAGTTTTCAATGTCGAGACAGGAGTGACAGGAGAGTATACGACATTGAAAACTGATTTTGAGCAACGTAGTGCCTCAAAATGCGATAAATTCTGAATTAGATTCCATTTTACAGACCATCTAACTCGCGAGGGGTTGTTCGGAGTGGGCTCAAACTACCACAGATGGATGGAGTAAGTCGAAGGGAAGGGGGCTACGTTGCCGAAAATCAATTTTTGAAATACCTTGAAAAGTCTTTCGTCGCACCTACCTGACAGGGTCGCTCAGAATTGACTCAAACTGCCACAGATGGATAAAATAACACAGTGGGAAGGTGGCTACGTTCGTTGCCGAGAATCAACGATTCGCCACAGTAAAATTCAATTTTTCAGATTTCTCTGAGCATCCGTACATTTTGGGCTCGAGTTACAGCCTTAAAACTTGGATAGCGGTATTTAGAGCCTGAAATAACTCCATGAATTACCTTTGACTTATTTTGACTCGTAAATCCCAAAGTGATGAATTTTTGAACGTTTTGACCTCCACCACCTCCGACACTATCGCAAGAGCATGCATTTTCTTTTTCTTTTTTTCAAAACTTCAACTAAAGAAACTTTCGGTAAAATACTTATAAATCGAGAAATACGATGTGGAGAAAACGAGCAATGAAAATAATAACAAAATTAGACCGATATCGGTATACCTCTTTTTTTCGATTAATAATACGTTCTGATTTATGTTACGATAGTTTTATAGGTTTTCCTTCATGCGAACTTTTTTTTCTTTATTTCGGCATCACGCTATTGCGCGCGCTTCTTTTCTATCAGAATTCGTCCGAAAATAGAAAGAAAGGCAATAGGAGAGATTCCCCGGTTCCCGAGGCCACAGAGGAAACGGGTACCCAGTGAAGAAATGCACGTACAAAACACACGCACATACACAAATAAATTTCGTTGACTATAAAACTTGGCACATCATTAATCAATACACAAGCGAAGCGAGACGAAGAATGCGAGTTTTATAGTGTTGTAGAAATTTTCCACCCCCTTTTCAGCTCTGTGTTTTTTTTTTTGGTACCTGATGTAATAAAAACTGATATTGCTCACGTGAAAGCAGTATTATTTATGTAAGAACCCTCTATTGTAGCGTTTAACTTGTTGTTTGTAGAAGTTTTTTTTTTTTTTTTTTTTTTTTTTTTTTTTTTTTTTTTTTT